>MU177903.1:613356-628360 GCA_016695465.1 Suillus americanus
TGATCATTGCCTTATCACGATCAAAGATAGTACACAATCATCATCAATATCATTGTGTATGCATCTATAGTACTACAAACCCAGCCTGGCCTCCCCACGTTCCTTGATCTTTGCCTTCAATGCCTTGAAATGCGCTGCCAGCTCAGCGTGGGGGTATATCTTGTTTGAAATGTATGTAAGAATGCTCCGATAAGTATCACCTGATTTTGCTGTTGAAAATTCAACACGTTTGTATGTACCAGCCTTGTACTCCAAAAGTGCTGAGCACAGCGCTGCGCCTGCAAGAGTGATAACACCATCCAGCACTGTTGGATCATCAAAATCAATGTCTTTATAAAACCTGTGGGCCCACAAGATCTCGATGATGAGACTAACCAGTCCATCGTGTTCAAGCACGGCGACAGATTGTAAAATACCGTCTAGTGTCTGGTTAATTGTCACTGGTCAGTATGGCCCACCACAAGCGAAATGACCTACTATGTTTGCAGAGGTGAACAAACATTGCAGGTGTGTTGTGAGTGCAGGCACAATCTGTAGTTTGTGAGTGACTTCTGATGATGTATCCCATATATTGAGTCCGAGCTCATACTTGTGCTGTGTGATAATACGCGCAGCAGCTTTCATGACTGTTCGGACGGTGCCAGTAATTTTGTGAGTGAAGTTATGAATGTCTCTGCATCTGGGAAGTAATATTGGCCTGGTGGAAGGTTTGGAGTGCTTGCAATAGCTTCTGCTAATGCAGCACGTGCCATGGCAATATTCTCATCATTAGTCGGCATACCATTTGTTGACAGCACAGCTCGTTGCATCTTCGACTTCACACTGGTGCTGACCTCATCGACTCGCTCAGCAGGTATAGGAATGGGGGGATCAGCCTGAGTGGTTTGTGCTTCCTGCTGAGGGAGATCGAGATGAGGATCTGAACCGCTGTCGTTATGAGACTGAATAGGTTGGGCATGTGGATGTGGATGTGCTGGTGTGCCATGTTGCGCACTAGCGACAGATACATTTAAAGGGGGCAATGGGCGTGGTGGTAGATCTTTTGCTGTAGGGCATTTCTGAGCAACTTCTTTGCTGCTTCCAGCCTACTAAAAATAAGGTGAGTGATAGTGTAGAGATGTTTGAATGCACATGAACAACACCTGTGTTCTGTTACGAACTCGGATGGAGTTGTTCCAATAAAGGAATCAAAGATCAATGTCAACTAAGGACGAAGCCTTATCAAGTACACCTCCTATCAGGAGCGATCATCTAGACTCCCGCAGGATCTAGAGTTCAATTGGGACAATGGCTAGCCTCCTTCCCAAGGAGCTAGAGTTCAGGTTATTGAGGGGAACCGAGTAGACTCAAGTTAAGGAAAATACAAGCGGTAACTAAGGTTTATATATGTAAAAGAAGTGTGCACAGACCACCAGGGTAAAGGGTAAGAGACATTGTCAAAGGTACAGGAAAGGAAGGTTCATGGGAAAAGGATAGGGGTCAGGGTCAAGGGATAGCAAACATGAGGATGTAACAAGGTGAAATGGAAGCGTAGAAGTACAGCCATGGTGGCGTCCGTAGTGATGATGAGAAAAAGAATGGGGTGACTGTAACATTACCCCCTTGTTAACGCGTGAAGTCACCGACTTCAATCACTAAGGTTTGGGTAGTTGTCCGGGTTGAAGTTAGCATCTTTAACGTACTGCTTCTCATGCTCTTCTTGTTCAAGATCTTTTCTATCTTCATAGATCTTGAGCTGATGGTGGAACGCCCAAGTTCCTGGGCGAGCAAAGATGATTTTTCTTCTGTTGAGAGTGGGGCAATGAGCTGTCAGATGATGGGGGGCGTGGTGGTGACATTCTCGATAAAAATAATGAGGGCAATGAATCTGGTGGTGTCCTTCCTGCTGGCAGTAGCGGCAGATCATAATGGAATAATCGACACCATTGCGGTCTTTGAAATTTTCCTCAGATGAGGCATGGGAGTTAGAGGAAGAGGCGATAGGTTTGTCTTCATTTCAATGATGGGAGCGGGTGGTGCAGGTGATGGGGTGATAGGGTGAGATAGGCCTACTCCGAATGCAACAGAGTTCCTTTTCTTTCCTCTAGCACGTCTAGGGTTTCCTCCGGTGCGGACAGCGAGCTGGGAGACTGATGGGGTTCTGGGGATTTCTTGGACAATGGGGTCAATAGAAATGGAGTGTCTAGGCTCAATGATTTCTGAGATCATATCTGGGGTGAGGGCTTGCTCAAACCCGCGGTCAAGGAGTCTGTCAGTAGCAAGGGATTTAATCTTGCTCATATGGTAAATAATGGAGCATTTGTTCGATTATTCTTTGGGGGTGTCAATGATATGGGCGTAGCTAGATGCCAGGTCTGCGCTGCGGTAGGCAGTGATGAAGGAGAGAGCAATGGGGTCTTCAGAAAAGAAATGGTCTAAAGGGAGAGTGCATGGGAGAGAGACAAGGGTCGATTCAACAAGAGCTCGCTTGTGATAAAGTTTGAGCTGAGGGCGATGGTTTTCAAGAGAGGAGTTCGAGGATTGCAAAGAAGGCATGATTCAAGTGATTTCTAGGTAAAGAGTCGGGAGAGTTGGAGGCGATCTTTATAGGTTTTCAGGATGTCTAGGGCATTTTGCATTTCCTTTTCAGGAATCCATGAGTTGTCGGAAGATGGATAACCTTTCCATGACACGAAGAAGCATTGTTTTCCTTTTACATTTCCCTTATGGGTGAGAACGGCTTCTATCTCATATTCTTCTTGGCTGTTGATGTTGTCAGGGGGAGGTTCGGTGTGGTTTGGACCATGTACTTCTGTCTCCTGATAGGACGATAGTTCAGAAGCATGGAAGATGGGATGTGATTTCCAAGAATGAGGGAGTCGGATCTTGAAAGTAATAGGGGAGAGTACGGCCTCAATTGCAAAGGGTCTGTAGTGTTTAGGGGCGAGCTTCTTCGAGGGTAATCCAGTAATGAGGTTCTTGGCTGATAACCAAACCTTCTGACTGATCTTCCAGGGTTCAAACTTCTTTCCAAAAGACTGATCAGCCATGCGTTGCATTGCAAGGTTGTGACAGGAAACAGCTTCTTCTTGGATCTCCTGAAGGTATCTGACTCGGTCTTCTGCTGCAGGGATGGCAGAGTTTGGGAAGGCGTAAGGGATTCCACGAGGTTCATAGCCCATCATGAGGTGGAAAGGAGAGAGGTTGTGGGCGTTGTGCTTTCGGTGATTGTGAACGAATTCTGCCATAGGTAGATGCTTTACCCAATCAAGAGGTGTAGAGCAGCAATAGATGCAGAGGTAAGTTTCTAGTTCTTGGTTTAGGCGTTCAGTCTGGCCGTCAGTCTGAGGATGGTAGGCAGTGGAGAGGGCAACTTGGTAGTCGAGGAGTTTTCCGAGTTCTTTCGCGAACTTTGATGCGAATTGAGGGCCTCTGTCAGAGATAATCTTGTCATAGAGTCCAAATTTAAGGAAGACTTTCTTGAAAAAACAGAGTTGGGCAACTCCTTCTGACGTGATGGTTTTCTTGTATGGTGAGAGAATTACCCCCTTCATAAGGCCATGGTCTACCACGACCATGATCAAATCAAAGCCTCCCGATTCAGGTAGGTCAGTGATCAAATCGACGGAGATCTGTGAGAAGGGGCAAAGCGCAGAGGAAGGAATAGGGTTAAGGGGAGGAGTGGTTGGGTGCGTGTTGGATTTCATTTGCTGACAAAGGGTGCAACCCTCAACATATTTACGGATGAATGTACCCATACCGGGCCACCAATAGTTACGTTTGACTAATTCTTCAGTTTTGAATTGTCCAGGGTGTCCAGCAGTAGGGTGATCATGGTGAAGAGTCAGGATTTGTTGGCGGAGATGGATGGGGACATAGGCACGGTTCTTATAAAATAGGGTTCCATCATTGAATCTCCAATCAGAAAGGGCAGATTTTATAGGTGGTGTGTTCAACCCATCAAGGGCTTGCTGGGCAGCGAGAATAACCGGGTCGGAGAGGGGATCAGTTGCCTTCAAGGCATTTGCAAGATCATGAATAAGGAATCCAGAAGGAGGGTCATGTCAGAGTTGTCTGAGGGGTCGGAGGAGTGGTCAGGGCGGCATGAAAGGGCATCAGGAGCAGCAAGCTTGCTTCCTGGGACATGATGAAGTTCTAGATCAAACTCATTCAGGGTTAATTGCCAACGTGCTTGGCGGCAGGTAAGGTTCTGTGCAGATCGGAAATAGAGGAGATTCTTGTGATTGGTGAAGACAATGACAAAATGGGGATTCCCTTCAAGGTAATGCCTCCATGCTTTCAAAGCACGGATAATGGCAAGAAGTTCATGATCATAGATCTGGTAGTTTCGTTCGGCGGGGTTACAGGATTGCGAGAGATATCCGCAAGGGTGATATGCGCCATTTTCATTGGTCTGCAGAAGAACTGCACCGGTAGCAACAAGAGAAGCATCAGTGGCAAGAGCAAACTGACGAGAGGGATCAGGGTTTTGGAGGACAGGTTCTGAGAGGAAGCATTGCTTCAACTTCTCAAAGGAGTCGGTGCATGCCTGTGACCAGGCGAAGGAGACATCTTTCTTGGTTAGATCAATCAAGGGTCGTGCGAGGTCGGAGTAATGGGAAATGAAATGTCGGTAGAAGTTGCAGAATCTGAGGAATGATTGGACTTCTTTCACAGAAGATGGGGTTTGCCATTGGCTAATGCCACAGAGTTTGGCAGGGTCCATAGCGACTTGCCCAGGCCGGATAATCATGCCGAGGTAGTCAACTTCCTGTGCATCAAAGGTGCATTTTTTGGGTTTCAGGAAAAGGGTTTCTTTGTGGATGATGTGGAGAACACGGCAGGTACGTTCTTGGTGTTCTTCAAGGGATTTCGAGAATATGAGGATATCATCCATGTATACGATCATCCATCCTTCGGCTATCTCTTTCTGGAAGGTCTGGTTCATGTAGGCTTGGAATGTTGCAGGGGAATTGCATAATCCAAAGAACATAACTTTCAGTTCAAAGAGACCAAAGGAGGTGGTGAATGCTGCTTTCCAGCGGTCATCAGGATGAATCAGGATGTTGTTATATCCGGATCAGACGTCCATCTTGGTGAAGTACTGAGCATCACGGAGTTTGGCGATCAGGGGAGGGATCAGTGGAAGGGGATAGGCGTTCTTGATTGTCCATTCATTGATGTAATGATAGTCTTGACAAGGTTGAAGAGATCCATCTTTCTTTCCTACAAAGAAGAATCCACTAGCTTGCGGGGATTTTGAAGGTTGGATAAAATCTTTAGCGATATGTTCATCAAGAAATGCTTTAACAGCATTGGTTTCTTTTGGGGATAAAGGATAGATTTTTGCAGATTTAGGAATGAATCCGGGTTTTGTCTCGATTCTATGGTCGACGCCAGGCATATTCATGACGTTGAATTTTCCGATCATGAGTCTATCATCTATCTTGATGGCGAGATGACAATAGTGTGTGATGAGTTTCTTGGAGATTTCTCCATCAGCGGTTCAAATCGGGAAAGGGGTTTCAAATTGGTGGGTCTTGATTCCATGTTTTCTAACAAACATCCAATGAATGAATGTTGCTGCTGCGCCACAGTCAATGACAGCAGTGGTTTGCAATGATTTATTGGGGTGTACGGAGGAAAAGATGGTTGCCAGGACCCTTAATTCTTTAGTTTTTCCTACATTGTGTGCAATACATACATCAATACAAGGAGTGGCTAACATTGCGGTAGGCTCCTGGTTTAAAAATCCATTCTTCTGGCGGAGTCGAGGTCGTCATCATCAAGGTCTTCAATCTTGCTGGTGTCTTCTTCTTTAGGTGCTGTACGCCTTACTGTCTGCTTTCCATTGTTCTTATTCTTTCTAGCATCTCCATTTCGGGGGTGGAATTCTTGATCGTTGGATCTATGACCAACTTTTCCGCAGGAGAAGCACTTTCCTTGCCACATGTATTCTTTCTTCTCGGCTTTGGAAAGGCGATCAATGTCCATGGCATTAGGGTTGTTGTTTTGGGGTGTGAAACGCGGAGTGGGTTGGTGATTGTTGAATCGGTTTCAGTTGTTGGTGTTCTGGCGTCTGTGGGAGAGGAGAAGCTGATAAGCGTTCTCGATGGAGATAATTTTCTTAATGATCCCTTCAAGGGAGTCAGGGATTTCTCCAGAGTTGCAGAGCTTCGTCATGAGTGCCAGTTTAAGGCCTCTGAGGAAGTAGTCTTTCTGAGCATTGAAGCTATAGATCTCAGCCTGATTACAGAGCTGTTTGAAGGTGGCGATGTACTCGCTTAAGTCGTTGCCTTCTTTAAGGGCATGGAGCTTATGAAGTGCAGTACCAGCTGAGTTGATGGGGTAGAAGGTTCCTTCGAACAGGGAGGTGAATTCGTCCCATGTTCCGTATCCATATGGTAGGCGAGTGGTAGGGTCGATCTCATAGATGTGATCAACAAAATCTTCCATCCATGCTGCTGCAGTTCCTTCTTTCATGAATGAAAGAGTGAAGATGATCTTCCTGGTGTCGGTGTCATAGATTTTGTGGTTAATGCTAAGGTAGAGTTTGATGAGACGGAGGAATTTCCTTGCTTCGTCTCGGTTGCCATCAAAGTCAGTTGGTTGGCAAATCTTTCTTTCCATGGGTTTCGACATTTTGTCGTCAGCTTCTTCGTCAGCATTGTCTTCTGGTTCAGGTTCAGAGGGTCTAAATCTAGGTAATGGTTCTGGGTCAAAAGTTTGAGCGTCAGGGATTTCTTCGTCCCGATCTTCTACAGGTGCTGGTGCGACTATTCCAATAGATGGAGTAGCTATGCGAGGAGAGTGAGGGAGGACTAGAACAGCAAGCATAGAGAGGATGGGAGTGCGAGGAGTTTCAGAGGTTCCTTGCAATGAAGAGGTTCTTCTAGAGGAGCTGGGTGGGTAAGGACTATAGGGAAGTCCAGAGATATCAGAGAAGGCTTTCTTGCTCTTCTTGGATGGTGCCACTTTGGCGATCAATCAGTTTCAGGGTTTCAAAAGGTAAGCCCCTACAGATGGAGGGGGTTCAAAGGTAACTTGAATCTTTTGTTATGAACTCGGATGGAGTCGTTCCAATAAAGGAATCAAAGATCAATGTCGACTAAGGACAAAGCCTTATCAAGTACACCTCCTATCAGGAGCAATTGTCTAGACTCCCACAGGATCTAGAGTTCAATTGGGACAATGGCTAGCCTCCTTCCCAAGGAGCTAGAGTTCAGGTTATCGAGGAGAACCGAGTAGATTCAAGTTAAGGAAAATACAAGCAGTAACTAAGGTTTATATATGTAAAAGAAGTGTGCACAGACCACCAGGGTAAAGGGTAAGAGACATTGTCAAAGGTACAGGAAAGGAAGGTTCATGGGAAAAGGATAGGGGTCAGGGTCAAGGGATAGCAAACATGAGGATGTAACAAGGTGAAATGGAAGTGTAGAAGTACAGCCATGGTGGCGTCCGTAGTGATGATGAGAAAAAGAATGGGGTGACTGTAACATGTTCTGCCATTCACCATGGTAATGCTCGTCCCAATGGCGGGGCCAAATACAGTCACTTTCCATAGCCCTGGGAGGGCGTATGGCGATGGACGCATAGATCATGCCTCCGGGTCCCACAGGTGTCTGCTGAGGTGGTCCGCACCACGCACAGTAGGAGGAAGTGGTTCGTTGATGGAGCAACTTAAGAAGAGTTCCTCTGCGGTCATGGTGCATTGCAGAGATGGCGTCCAGTTTAGATGAGGCCTGTGCTGATAAAATGAATTGTCTGTTTGATGTGCATATGGAGGCTGGTAAGGAGGCTGGTTCATTGGAGGGAATGGCATTTGAGGCATGAATGGACGTTGGAAAGGAACTAGGTTCATTTCAGGGTGTTGAATGTGTTGAGGCTGGAAGGGTGGCGCATGCATCTGAGGCTCGTGCTGTGGGAATGGAGGGTGGTACGCTGATGAGTATTGCTTAGGATGATGGTTGTTGTATGGGAGATGATGATGGATCAGGCTTTGAGGCGGCTCGTGTTGTGATGCCACATCGTCGAAGTCATCAGACTCAGAGTCCAGCATCTCTTCCTCATGCAAAACTGATAATATATCGTCACACTCCAACTCTGGCTGCTCAGTTTGCTCTACTGCGCGTCCCACTTGGCTGTCGTCAGCATTCAGGCAAGGGTTCTCATTGCTTCTTCTCGCTGGTTTGCAGATTTGCTGTTGATTAGATTAGTACTGTTCTAAAGCTACAAAAAATTCATACCCTAGAGTTTTGTGGTTTCTTCCATCATGGTTTCTTGCCTTGGGTGGACTTTGGCGGCATGATAGAGATCGCAGATGAGGGCACTGGTCTGGTACATGATAAAGTTCAAGAATTAGCCACATGTATGTTACCCAAAATGTACTCACCAATGGGATACGGGTGCAAATGTATGATGATCAGCACATGGACAAAAATGATAATTGATTTGAGACAAATTCACTGTATCACCCACTCAATACAGTATGTACATGTAATGCACATGTCAAAAACAGCATGCTGTAAGGGATTATATGTAATTCAACAGCTTCTGGAAATGAAAACGATATGCGATGAATCATGCTTACTGCAGTCAAACTTCTGAAGTAATACCATCATTGTGAAAAGAAGGGTTATCATACTCGCTTGGTTCATAGTCACTACTGCCTGAACAGCTACCTTCTGAACAGTCACCATCTGTATCTGCCCCTCGTTCCTTGACATACTCCTTCAATTGGCGAGCTTGTTCTTGCAGGACTGCCAATGTCAGAGTCCCTTGAGAAGTTGAATGTTCATAGAAGGCTTTGTCATGGAAGAGATCTTTCAGCCCGTGATTAGTGCATGCTTGTTCCCAGATCTCAAGATCAGTCTTGCAGTAGTTGTGTTGTGTTTCCAAGTGCTTTGAAGCACTGGCAAGGAACTTTGACCAGCGGGTGCTTGCTTTAACTTTCCATGTCGCCGTAATGAGTTCCTGTCTAGCTACCTCGCAAGTGGCATATTGTGCCATTGCGCCTTCACATAGCATGTCATCTGGCAGGTCCGCGAGACCACGTGTGAAAACCTTCTCAGCCTGTGCAACTTATGAGATATTTGAGACATTTGAGAATGATATTACTTACCATCAATGCAGCACCTGGGTTCAGTTCTTTGGCAGTCAGGCCTTGCAGGGAATCCAATGCAAACTGAGTTGTGGCAGCTGCAGTTCCCCTGGATTTTAAATACAGGTGAAACCTTGGTTTGGTGGAGGATGTTAGGGGAGATCTAGTGCTTGCCTCTTGAGAATGAGAAGGGGTTTCTGGAAAGGTGAATTCGTGAGGAGATGATGGAATATGGTGTGTTTTAGGAGAACTAAAGACATCCATAATGTGTTCAGAATTGACGCCTGCTTTGTTCTTATGGAAAGAGGACGACAATTTGATGCAAGTTTGAGAACTTGCAGGGCTAGAGGAACAGTTTGAAAGAGTTTTAGATGGTCCCCTCATGGGTAACTGACTTGTAGTTGCGGCCATGGTTTGGCTATGATTGACTGGACAATAGCATGAGTGGTGAGCTAGGCACACTGACTTCGGAGTTTGAAAGACTTAGGGAAATTTCGAAGATTGTTTGAAGGCGTTCACACTCGTACTAGTGCTGCAGCTATGAACCCAAACGATTCACCTAGTCCTAATAGTCAGCCCACTGATCAATTCAGTGGCATCAAGTAAGTGCTGATCACTCTGGATTCGATCAGCTTGACAAGTACATAGTGTCAACACATCAGTCAAATGCCCTATCTGTTCTAATGTTTTTGATACTGCAGACGATATTTGTGCTCATCTTTCTGATGATCCAGGTGCGAATGTTTAACTCTCAAAATCAAATGTGCTCATTATCAGGCCCTCTATCCAGGATGTTACCGGCGTCTCATTCCCCCTCCAGTTGCATTCCGTGTCCCCCAAACATCAGAGGACCAGCTGCGACAAGGGCAATTTCATCCCAAATCGGGTTACATCCATGGGATTGGTGAGCCCAATACTTTCAAATGAATGAAACAAGACGATTTTGAGGCGATGCAGGAACACAGCATATATTACCCATTTGCAGATAGAGCAGAGTGGGAACTCGTAAAGTTTCTATGTGACAACTTTAACCAGGGGCAGATCACTCAGTTTTTGAAGCTTCTCTGGGTCTGTTCAATCTAATTTACATGAACTGTGCTAATGATGTACTTCCAGGTGGTTTCAGAGATGAGAAAGCCATTATCCTTCAAGAACGCAAAACAACTCTTCACTTTCATGGATGCACTACCAGTGACCCCTAGATGGAAGTGTACGCCCATCCATATCGATGGATATACAACTACCCACCCTGTGAATCTCATTTGGCAAGATGCCCTAGAAGTTGTGCACCATATCTTCGGCAATCCAATATTTGCCAACCATATGGAATACAATCCTTATGAGATAAATGACAATGGTGAGCACGAGTATGGAGAGTGGATGTCTTGTGAACAGGCATCTGAAATTCAAGTAAGCGCCTTTCATCCGTACTGCACTAACATTGTTTGTTAATCAAACTGGTTTCTACTGGGATCAATTGCCTGTTGGCGCAACTATCGTGCCCATTATTCTCGCATCCGATAAGATGCCAGTCACCCGACAGACAGGCTCACTCGAGATGCACCCAACATTCCTTACAATCGGCAATATCCACTCTGAAATTTGCATGAAGGCCACATTGCACGCATGGGTGTGCATCGCGTACATCCCAGTCCCCAAATATGTTGTGAATAGCGAATTCTCTGGGTTATTGGAAGCGCGCGTCTGGCACAAGTGTATGGATCTGGTTTTGCAGAATCTGAAGGTCGCTGCTGGGGTGAGTGAATTCATGGTAGACCCCATGGGTTGTTGGTGTTACGCATTCACACCACTTGCAGCCCATATCACCGATCTTCCTGAGCAAACCATGATCGCGTGCGTCTCAAAAAACGCTTCACCAACGACTTTAGCCACACAGGCACAGTTCAGTGATGGCATCACATACCCCCCTCGTTGTGGCTCAGATACATTACAGAAACTACACGAACTTTGCAAGATCACTGATCCCTGGAAGGTCCGGGAATTTCAGGAGTTGGCCAAGCAACATTTCCTCAGTGGTGTCCACCAGCCATATTGGTGCAACTGGGGGCATGCAGACCCTTCAATATTCCTCATCTTGGAGATACTGCATGCGTGCCATAAGTTTTTTTTCGACCACCCGCTGACGTGGTGCAAGGAGGTGATAGGCCCCAGTGAGCTTGATGCTAGGTTCTGCAGCCAGCATAAATGTGTTGGTACATGCCATTTCCACGATGGTGTCTCATGTGAACCAGATGACTGGATGCGAGCATCGTGATATCCAGTGAACACTTGTCCCCACTATTGCGGGTGTGACATCTGATGGGTAGTGTTGTTGGCAGAAGTCTGCCATTCTGCCAATGGCAATTGCCAAGCAGCAATTGCTGGCAGTAGGTCGAGGGCGTTGGGCAGAAGTCGGCAGAAGTCAACGTGAATCTTATTTGTATTATCATGAAATAGAATATGTTTGACTTCGAATAAGTGTATCTGAGCCTCCGTGCACACCAATATGTCCTCGAAAAAGTCTACAGGCCACCCTACTCAAAAAATCATCACCAACCGCTTTATCCAAGATCAAAAAGTCCAAAATTCATCCAACCGTTATTTTTACAAATGCAACTACTGTTTGACGTCTATAGAAGGTCGCGACAACAAACATCTCAAGCATATTCTTGACCGGAATATTTGCCCTACGGCTCCAGATCACACTCGCACAGAATGCTCTGGAGTATTTTCAGGAGGGCAGGCCGACGCACTTGATTGGTGGGAAACCCTCCCCGTCAGTGCCGAGCGCTGTCCATTGAAGGCATAATCCACTCAATTGTACCTCATACTGCTGACATTGAGCATTATTTCTCGGGTCTGGGTGGGGTACAATCTGTGAAGCGCTGCAACCTATCAGTTCAGACCCTCGAGTCTCTGAGCAAACTCTGGGCAAGCTATGCAAATTTCTTGCACAAGGTGGATCATGAAGCCGGCAAGCCAGCACGTCGCAAACACACCCATATGCTCACTCGGTTAGAGCATGGACTCGACACAGCCTTGGCAGATGTTGCAGGTCCCGAGTCAATTACAGATGAGGAGCTACTCGAAGAATTTGACAGGTTTGAAAACGAGATGCTGGAGTCATGAGGCTTGCAAGAAGGTACTGGCAAATTCCCAGATATTCAAGGGAGATATTATTGATTGGGATGAGCTGGAGAAAGTCGATAAAGGAATTACACCTGCAGGGTTTGTCGAAAAGATTGATGTGGTTGGCCATGGGTCACAAGGCACAGAGGCAGGCTGGAACATCAATGCACTGTTGATGTCAGGGGGTGTAGCATCCATGCAATAGCTTAGATAATTTTTTGCCATTATCTTAGAACACGCAGAAACCCTCAAAACAATTCTGCCAACTTTTGCCATTCTGCCAATTGCCGTTCTGCCATTTTTTTTGGCAGAACTCGCCCCAAAATACTTCTGCCCCCTACACTAGCTGCCACTCTCACCCAACATTATCGTCTCGCAGATTTTCCAAATGTCCTTTCACAGTATCTCAGTGGTGTATTGGGTCGGAACTCACTGTACCATGGTCACCTGCTTAAAGCTTGGTACAAATTTAGGCTCCAGCTTCATTCCCGACTTTGTCCATGCAACATCATGCCAAGCCAGCAAGTTCAAGCCTATCCACCATGTGATGCTTATCCATTTGGAAACTGCAATATTGTTCTCCTTCAACCTACAGATGCTCACCCAAAGTCCTGTAAGTTTTCAAGTTTTTGCTCAATTCTGCATACTGATCTGGCTTTAGTACCGTGCATCATTCAAGTTTGAATGGTTTTTGGATTATCACCACGAGGGTCGCAGCTGCCAGCAGAGCTCAAGGAACCTCTTCTGTATGTTCAGCAATTCAAAATTGCTGCGCCCCCTGAAGCTGAGCCGCACATTGCCATGTACTGAGTTCGACGTTCATTTTATCCTGCATCTGATGGTTCTTCAAGTCGCACAAGGATTGGGAAGATAGTACGGCTTATTGATGTTACACATGCAGTAGAATTGATACCCATCTATGGAACAATGATGGATTGCTCTGTTTCATCCACAACATCTCTTGAACGCTATGATAATTTTTATCTCAATGCATTCTCCGATAAAGAGTGGTACCACACATTACATGCAGATTTTGCCTAGCTGTACTGTATTATTTTGTGTAGTCATGTTTTGTATCTACAATCTTCAATCTTATCCCTAGGTATGATCATATATTATGACTGATCTGGCTCTTGATAACCTGATAACTCAATAATCTGGTATCTTCATCTTGCCGGACTGTGAATTGGTTCTTTGGATCGTTACATGCTTCGGCTAGTGCAATCTTTCCAAAAGAAATCAAGTCCATAATCAATCCCTGGACTATACCAAACAGAGCGCTCAATGAGCGCGTAAAGTTGTAGATGCAGTTGTGCAATGTGCCTGTGTCCATTCTTAGTCCATCCACTTGATAAGCTTGCATTGTACAATCTGAATCTGCCCTGAGTTGAGCTCAAGCCTAATCTCTCAAAACACCATGGCCACACCATCAGATACCAATCCAACCTACATTTACAAGCTCATTTCATCATCAGCAGCTCCACCTGATCCCCTACCCGATCGGCTCCCCATGAGTGACCTCGACCAGACATCCAGCTTCATCCACCTCTCCACCGCACCGGTCCGCACGACAAATCCCTAATACACTTGTAAGAACCTAAGTGGCTCTTGCTGCGAGTTCAAAGGGGTGTGGAGACCGCTAGTGTGATGCTGAAACGCTATAGAAATAGATTAGCATTAACAAATGTTATGCGATAATGATCGAGATGAGTGCAAGACGATAAACGATGGATATAGCGATACAATTTAGATAGCAAGTGCAAGACTGAGACTGAGACTGGGAGACTGGTATGATTGCCTGTGGTAGTGAGTGTACATGGGCTACTTTTATACTTCGAAATACTAAGGGTCGGGTATAGCTATGCCAAATTGTTTATGTGACGACGGGCGCTGAAGGGAGTGGCATCGCACCTGACAGGGTAGAGTAGACTGAAAGGGAAGAGCATACGAAACGATTGAGTGAGTGGCGATATAAAAGGGTATGGTATTGACAAATTGACGAGAGCGGGATAGTGGGACTTGACAGATTCGGAGATAGCAAACTGAGAATGGGGTGATGGTGACGAAGAATAATAAGGGTTGAACGAGTCGGTAGCGACGAAGAATTAGAGACGAAAGGGAGGTGAGGTCCATGCTGACTGACTTGGCAGTGCATTGATGCTGATGGTGGTAGAGGTAAGCGTCGAAACAGCACTTTCCGGTGTCAGCCGATTGGTAATCACTACACCTCCCCCCAACTACAGATATTGACCGTCCTCGGTCGATCCACAAAACAAATCTATACATTGAACGATCCTATCATCCCTGTGATTGCATCTGTGTCAATAATCTGAGTGACTTCGAGTGTAGTTGGGGAATGTTCGTGATAGGGGATGAGACGAAACATGGCGAATTTGAGCTTGGACACAGTGCTGTCGACCTCTGCAAGAAGATACACGCCGTTTGTGTTTCGTGAAACGAAAACCATGGGACCAAAGTAGCATGGCTTGCACTTTGCATTTGATGACGACTCAATCTTCTTGTTAAGGACTAAAACGAGCTCGCCTGGTTCAAAGTGTCGGTCCTTGATGATGTTGGAAAAACGACGCTCAAAATCTTTCATGGTGTCATATACCAATAATCTAGGAACGGATCCGGAACATCCGGTCCACAGATCCGATCCAGATCCGTCGTCCGTATCCGTCGTCCGGTCCACAGATCCGCTTTGATTCTTATTTCATCTCCTGTTCATATAACGTTAATACAGCGTCTATCTCCTTTCGGTAATTCTTGTACTACCGGTACTCCGGTTATCTA
>MU177904.1:2949-13093 GCA_016695465.1 Suillus americanus
CTACCTAAGTGTAGTCTACCTCTGTCTGTTTCTATTCCGGACCTAGTCCGTAGTAGCCTTTATTCTCCTGTCCTATAATCCTGTCTGCTCCTCCGCTCTTCCGCTCCTCTGCTCTTCTGCTCCTCTGCTCTTCCGCTCCTCCGCTCTTCCACTCTTCCGCTCCTCCGGTCCTTTGGATGTCTTAACCTTCGGACATCATAACCTTCAGACATCATAACCTTCGGATGTCCTGTCCTCTGGACCACTCCTCCTATCCAATCCTGCTTTGGACTGTGTCCCTTGCAGCCTCCCTCCATATGTTTCCATCTAGGAAGTTTACCTATAGAAGTCTTACCTTCGGACCTTATGCAGCGGATGAAACTCCTCCAGAGTTTCCTATACTTATCTAGAACTTTCCGATAGTCCTCCGGAAGTTTCCCGCGCTCATCCGGAAGTCCTTTAGCACTCTACAAGAGTAGCCAGCCTCCGGAAGTCCTTCGGACTTTGTCGGATTCCATCCGGACTTCATTCTGAAATTAAGGGCACATACTCGGGTAAGGGGCACAGCGCACGAGCTGAGGCCAAGCCCTTCAGATCCCATCCCCCTTGAGCACCGGTCTTGACACAGTGTCACTGTGCAGCTCTGAGGGTTCGTTCTCGAAGTCGTCAGGATTCTCTTGATAGGTTGCCTTGAGTGCCTGTCGTTTCTGTTTTTCTGCCTTTTTCTCCTTTGTGGCCTGATGACAGACTGTGCTTTGTGTTTCAGATACTGTAGAGAAAGTGAGTGAAAGCATCATATCATAGTTGTGGTAACTCACCTCAATAGTTTTCTTTTTTGGTTGGTCAGCATGTTCAGCCTCTTGAGGTGTGTGCAAGTGGTTGATTACCCTGTGGTGATGACAGAACACTCATCTTTGGGGGCTTGGAGGTGGCCTTGCGAGGTGGCATGATTCTTTGTCCTCAAAACACAAGGTGTGAATGAGTCAACAACCTGTAGGTTCAGCAGCTTTTATAATGTTGCGCGAGACATAAACACTAACAATTAGAACCTTGTCTTTGTTGATTCCAGGTTTGTTGATTGAGCATAACGCCATGCTGAAAGCTGTGTTAGATAGAATGGATAAAAGGGACATACTGCCACAATAATTTTCACTGCCATGGATACCTCCACTTCAGCCAAGAAACGGTGCAGAGCATACTTTCAAACACTCACCCACTCTGACAGATCTTACAGATCAATGTCAGCAGCGTCCACTGACACAGACTCAGAGGCTTGCTATCAAGAACGCAAAAACAGCATCAAAAGGTAATCTACACCTCCTCACAGATACCAAACACTCACCATTTTTCAGGCCAAAGGTTGAGGACAACGAGGAGCCTTATGCAGGCGAGTGTGAAGTGCCCATCAAAGAGGACATGTATCTGCTCCCCCCCTTCCATCAAATGCCTGGCCCCATCTCGGTGTCTCAGTCATACTTACGAAGACTGATTGTAGAGCGTTGGGACACCAAAATTTGTTACTGTGAGAAAGCAAAGAAATTGTGTCAATTCGAAATGGGACTAGGCCAAGGGAGGTTCACCATCATACAAGCAAGCTTGTAGAGGCTTGTTGCAGAGTGCTGGGATGCTGAGGCAAAGCATTGCGAGGAGGCAAAGTGGGCACAACATTTAGAGTTACTTCTTGCTGCTCATGGTATTACTAGACTGGTGTAGAGCCGTGCTGTGCCGTAATATCTGAGACCAAAACCTAAAAATGTCAGTCGAAACCATGAGCTAGTCTATAATGGACTGCGATTTTGGACTGAAGAAATGGGTGTACCTGGTAGTGCCCTAAAACCTGTCTCTATAATGGACTGTAATGTGGGGTTATGCACCTGTCAAATTATGTTATGCATCAAAATGAACCTGAAAAAAAATCCAAATCATTTACCAACTATAGCCAACCATGCTGCACAACTGCGGTTACTGTGACAAGCCTTTCTGTTCAAGTGGGAGTGTGAAGAAGCATATAGCTACCCACCCTGAATGTCAAAGAAAATGGGAGTCTATGGTTAGAGATACAGACGATGAAGACGGCACACCAGCTTACAACGACTCATTTTCCCCACTTTGCTGCTCGCGCTCCATCGATTTTGAGGAAGACAACCCTATAGCATCAAAAAGTCGACAAGTCACTGTTGAAGACATGATGGACAAAGAAGACGGCAGGCGGTATTTCGAACCATATTCTGAAGCCAGTTGGACATTACAAGAGGGCCAAATTAGTTTTGAAATGCATCAGCAATATAAGGAGGGTGAAGGTGAAGATAAGTGGGCACCCTTTGGCAATGAGTATGAGTTGTGTTTCTCGTATCTGCAAAGAAAATTAATGTTAGTTCTGGCAGGGAAGAATGGGGACTTGCTGAATGGCTGGTCAAAAGCCTCGGGCAGACTAAAACAGATGAATTTCTGAAGTTACCAATAGTGAGCTTGGTATCAATGAATGAAAACATGTACTGACCATAGTGATAGACGCTAAACCACACCAAACCTTCATTCCACAATAATCGGTCATTCCTACAGAGAGTCAATGTGCTGCCACATGGACCAGAATGGAATTGCAAGAAGGTTAGCATCAAAGGAAATCAGACGGATGAGAATGGACAGTTGCTGCAAGAGGACCTTGAGCTTTGGACCCACAACCCTGTGGAATGCATCAAGGAACTTATCGGAAATCCTTTATTCAAGGAATATATGGTGTATGCACCATCACGAGCATACAAGGACGAAGCGGGCAGCAAACGGATCATCAATGATATGTGGACAGCTGATTGGTGGTGGGACAAGCAGGTGAGTAGCACATCAATTTGATACGAGAAAAAGGTGCTTACCTTCACATCAGAAAGAACTGCCTGAGAGCGCAACCATAGCTCCAATAATCCTGGCCTCCGACAAGACAATGCTATCGCAGTTTCAAGGTGATAAGTCGGCTTGGCTTGTTTATCTGTCAATTGGCAACATTGCCAAAGAGAAACAATGTCAAACTTCTGCATGCGCAACCATCCTCATCGGGTACTTACCTGTGACAAAGCTCAATTGTTTCACATCTGATGCGTGATCCCTCACTGGATACCAATTGTTCCACCACTGTCTGTCACTGCTGCTGGAGCCACTCATTGCAGCCAGTCAGGATGGTGTAGACATGGTTTGCGCTGACTCATTCATTCGACGAGTGTACCCCATACTTGCAGCCTACGTCGCGGATTTTCCCGAGCAGTGTCTCATTGCTTGCTGCAAAGAAAACCGGTGCCCTAAGTGCTTGGTGGCAGCCAATGAGCATGGTGACCCACTAAATTCACTGATGCAAGACCCAGAGCTGACAAAGGAGATACTGGAGAGATGGAGGAGTGGTCAGCACCCTGTAGAATTTGATGAGTATGGACTGAGGCCGGTGTATAAACCTTTCTGGGAAACCTTACCACACACTGACATTTTTTTGGCATTCATGCCAGATCTCCTCCACCAGCTGCACAAAGGGGTCTTCAAAGACCATCTCATTAAGTGGTGCCTCAACATTGTGGGTGAAACCAAAATTGACGCTCGCTTCAAGGCCATGCCAGACTATCCTGGTCTTCATCATTTTAAGAAAGGTATATCCAGCATTAAACAGTGGACAGGAACTGAGCATAAGGAAATGCAACATGTTTTCATGGCGCTAATTACTGGTGCAGTCCCAAGGTACTTACTATGATATTCTGCCTTTCTGCTCAGTTTTGACAATTTGATTTACAGTTGAGTTGTCATAGTCACGTGGGCCTCACTGGATTTTTGCTATTATGCATGACTTCATACACATACGAGTGAATCTCTGGATGGTCTGGAGAATGCCCTCGCCATTTTTCATGCTCACAAGGATGTGTTACAGGAGCTCGCAGTGCGTGAACACTTCAACATTCCAAAGCTACATCAACTCTCTCACTACGTACAGTCAATAAAACTATTTGGAGCTGCAGATGGATTCAACACCAAACTTCCCAAGCACCTCCACATCAACTTTGCTAAAGAGGCTTACCACACAAGTAACAAGCACAACTATGAGGAACAGATGGTGTTATGGCTTCAGCACCAGGAATCAATATTCTGCCAAGCCATGTACCTCGAATGGGTGGCTGAGCATGCCGCTCGCCAGACAGAATGGGAATCAGAGTATGATTCCGACTCTGATGTTGAAAATGAGGGCTTTGATGTGGTGCCTGTTGTTTCACAGGATATAATTCATGTTCTGGCAAAGACTGCCCCACATCCTCAGCAATCTGTTCAACATCTCAAAACCATGCATGGTGCCGTTGACTTTCTACCCGCTCTCAAGTTGTTTTTACAGAAGCATTTACTGCACAATCATAGCATTGTGCCTGGTCCCCAAGATCATTTTGACACTTTCTGACAAGTAGTCATCATCCTTCCCCTCGACCCTCGTGTGTCCGAGTTGCCCAAGTGCCTACAGGTCAGGGCAACACCTGAAGTGCTTCCTTTGTCTTCTGGACGGAAGCCAGGTTCCCCAAACCGATTCAACATGGCACTGGTTAGCAGTGATGGCATTCAAGCATCGAAGGCACTACTCACGCTGAATGGTATGTCAATGGCTTCCATTTTATGAAGTATTACAATGACAATATCTAAATTATAGCCGCTGTCCGAGTTGCGCAGGTCCGTGTGTTGTTCAGCCTGCCTCGTCAATTTGGTGCATACTCGTGACCCCTTGCATACATTGAATGGTTTACCCTGTTCAGAGAGCCAGACAAGTCATCTGGTCTGCGTCAAATATCTCATTCAACTCGTCACTTGCGACAGAATTTGGCCGTGATTCATGTTGACGAGATTATTCGTCCATGTCACCTCATACCCAAGATGGGTCAATTGGTCAATCCTACGTGGACGAGCATGAATGTGTATGAGTTGGTGAGTGAATTTTACTTAAATCCATTCATTGACCTCGAGACTTTTTGTATGTCCACTACGAGTACTTAGATTCATTTAGAATAGGACTACAGCAAAGTGATTGCGGATATTGGCTACTACAGTAAATACAACTACTCCCAGCACCTCCCGTAGCTCTACATAGCCCCAAATTTAACTACATGTCACTACAGTAACCACGTAGCAATATGTAGCCGTCACTGGGACTATACTGATATTTGTTTTTTCCTGATGGTTTTGAGATGTTTGAGGAAGCTCCTGTCAAGAGTGTAGATGATGATCATAATCTGCAAATCAGTACCGGTTCTAGCTCAAGTCCTGGACAGAAGGAATACACCTTCCCATGGTATTCTATTGAATTCCACACTCCACCCAGCATCAATGCAGCACAACTGGCTCTCCAGGACATGAAAAACCTTCTCCACCTGCCTCAGGACAAGGGATGCCGATCAAAAGTGACTGGACTCACATCTACTCTCCAAAAATGCATGACATGGATGGAATACTTCCTCTGTGCATTCGGGAATGCAGTCAGGGCGCATCCTCTTCTGTGCAGGCCAAGGAAGGGATGGGTATTTTTCAAACAACAAAATCATTCGACATGCTGAAAAAGCAATGTCAATCCTGGAAAAAGATTACACTGATGATGACCATGTCTTTGTTTTTGATAATGCTACAACACACCTGAAACGAGCCGATGATGCAATATCTGCTCGTCAGATGCCCAAGAGTTGCAAAGACTGGGGCATCAATACACCAGTGCGAGATGCACAAGGAAACCCAATCCATGGACCTGATGGGAAAACAATGACACAGAAAATCTGCATCACAGATGGCTTTCATAATGGAGCACGCCAGGAGTTTTATTGGCCTGAGGGGCATGAAAAGGCAGGCTTGTTCAAAGGCATGGCAAGCATTTTGATAGAACATGGTTTTGATGTCAGCAAGTTGAAGGCACAGTGCAAAAATTTTGAGTGTGCAGCCACGGACTGCTGCTGCCATTGTATCCTCTACTGTCAGCCGGATTTTGCTAACATCGAGTCATTATTGGAGACCACATGCAAGGCTAGGGGTTTTCAAGTGATTTTTCTCCCAAAATTTCATTGTGAGTTGAATTTCATAGAGCAGTGCTGGGGCTTTGCAAAACGGCTGTATCACGGCTACCCGATGTCAACAAAGGCAAGCGATTTGGAGCACAATGTGGTGAAAGCGCTAGATGCTGTCCCTCTCATCAGCATGAGGAGGTAAGGAGGCCATAATCACATGGTCAATCATTTTCTGATGGAATTGGTCAGATTTGCAATCAGATCATGCCACTTTATGGATGCTTACCACAAAGGCCTCAGCAGAAGTCAAGCTGCTTGGGCAGCGAAGAAATATTGTGGGCATCACATCCTTCCTTCATTGATCCTGGCTGAACTTGATGCTGAAAAGATCATGTAAATGGTAATTTTTAATCAATACTTGCACTAACATACCTTTATCTAGTACATACTCACTATACACACTAATGTTAGACCAGTACTTAAGTTGCTACATATACTTCACAGCACACTACTTTACTAGTGTTTACTCTACACTAATGTTTGACCATTCAACAGCCCTGTCCATAATAGGAAATCTCACTGAATATCTCAGTTATTTGTCTGGGCAACATAAGCGTCACACCTCAGTTACAGCACGTGATTTTTGCTGTAAATGCATGTTGTCTACCTTATCATCTACAACTTTCACTTACATAAAACATTCTGCGGGAGCCATCAGGCTATTTTCAAGTTGCGGAACTTCTAATATGGGGGGACTCTTAGATGGACTTTCCATTTCTACTTGAATTCATGCTGAAACACATCAATCAACCAGATATCTCAAATCTCACTTTGGCTTAATGCAAGTGTTAGATTGTGGTATATCAAGCATGAATGCAATCGTTATATGTCCACCAAGTTCTCCCGCATGCTCACTCCCATCCTCTACTTAATAGCATGACTCTAGTCTCGAATGATCTCATTTGGTGGACTGATCTGGGTGAGCAAACTCCAACCTCAAAAGAACGACGTGAAAATACAACTTGTTCATGGCAGAGGCAATGCTGGTCTCTGATGACCTATCTCTATCTCAGTGTATGTACCTTGTGTTTCAATATTTACACTTAACAAGTACAAGTTTTGTTGACTTGAAAATATCCTAGGTGCACTATGCTGGAATAGGATTCGCTGTGTACGTTTAGCAGTTTAAGCCATTGATGCTGCACTCATTGTTCATCTCTAACAAACAGGCTAACCATGTTGAGTATGTATCATTGCTAGACTCTGTTTCTTTCTTGTGATGGGCAGCACACAGTCAGTGTTCCAACAATCTCGTCAACAGATGCAGTGAGTGTTCCGCACCGATGTCTTCCATTCCCATCCACACAACTGAGCTACCATGCAGGGGTGAGGGACTCGGAGATCACACAATGTTAGAGCTAGACACAGTGTTAGCCCTCAGTCGTGATGGAACAGACTGAATTGAGTATGTACCTAGACACAGTGTTAGCCTATGAGTGTCCGTTAGTATCTAGGTACGGATCAAGTAATACAAAGAACTCACCCTCAGTCATGATGGAACAGACTGAGGGGAAAAGACAACAGGAGCAAACATATGTATGTAGGTTTGAATTCCTAAGTCCAATCTCTGCTCATTGCATTGACAGTGTGCCTTCCAGCACTAACCTCCTCCTTGATTTGCTCACTGTAGACCCAAGGATATATGAAGGCATTTGAAGTCTTTGCGTGGCAATGCCTTTGTGAAGATGGCGGCAGAGTTATTGAGGGATTGTACATAATGCATTTTGAGTTGACCGAGTGCAACATGCTCACGAATTGAATGAACATTGATATCGATGTGTTTTACTTTGGAGTGGTAGGATGCGTCCTCGGAGAGCATGATGCCGCCAGTGTTGTTGCACAGGAGAGGGGTAGCCGATGGTTGGATGAAGTCAATTTCATGAAGTAAGGTGTGGATCCAGGCTAGCTCTTTAGCAGCATCCAAGGCAGCAACATACTGAGCATTGCAAGTTGATAGAGGTACTGTCTTTTGTTGATGTGCACTCCATGTAACCATACCCGAACCCGGGGTGAAACGGTGGCCGCTGATGGATCTCCGTGTGTTGGGACAATTAGCGTGGTCACTGTCGGTATAACCCATCAGGCGTGCAGGATGATCGCCTCCAAGTACAAGGCAGAGGTTGCGTGATCCCTTGAGATAACGAACAACATGTTTGGCTGTGTCCCAATGGACGGGCCCATAACAATTGAGGTGATGGCACAGTTGTTGTATGGCATGAGCAATGTCTGGTCGAGTACCAATAGCAAGGTACATGAGGGATCCAACAAGTGAACAATATGGAGTATGCAACATGAGGTTGCGTTGGGCATTGTTGGAGGGAGCATGTGTGCGATGGGAGAGGTGCAGACCGGGTTCCATAGGAGTGGACACAGGGACTGCATCTTTAAGGCTAAACTGGTGAATGACGCAATCAATAAGTGCAGTTTGCGAAAGATGAATAGTACGAGTTGAATGGTCACGGTCAAGGGCTATACCCAGACAGAAATAGGCTCCACTGAGATCAGACACAGTCCATTTGGTACGTAGCTCATCTTTGAAGATATCAATGGCACCTTTGGTGCTCCCAACAGTGAGGAAATTGTCGACATGAGCCACGATGAGGAGTATACCAGCATCGGTCTGTCGATAGTAGATACAGTGCTTGTATTTGAGATGTTTGAATCCCCAGGTTAACATTGCATCATTCATCATTCAGTTCCACACAAGGCCACCCTGCTTCATACCGTAGAGACCTTTCTGAAGTTCCCACACCCAATCTGGATGGTCTGCATCGACAAAACCTTCAGGCTGTTCCATGTAACAGACCTCATCAGCTTCAAGTAGACCATGAAGAAAGGTGGTTTTGATATCAAGTTGATCGATTTCCCAGTCCAACGCAGCACCTAAGTGTGTGAGAATATGAAAGGATTCAAGGCAGGCTGTTGGGGCAGATTTTTTGGTATAATCTTGACCCCAGATGGCAGAATAGCCACGGCAAATGTAACAGGCTTTGAAATGAACTGGCTTACTGTCTTGATCTCATTTGAGCTTGAAGACAGGACGGCCATGCATAACTTTGCATCCAATAGGGATAGTCAAGCGAGGCACAAGTTTATGAACACCAAGGTCACATAGTGAGTCGAACTCCTCTTTCAAAGCCTGAGTCATGGACCTTATTCTCCTTGTCTGCATCTGCTGAAATTTTTCTCTTCTTTGCCCATCCCCCAAGGTTCTCCATGGCTGCACACAGCTTAAGTGTACGCTTAGGCATCTCGGTGGTGAGGGTGATGGAAGCAAGACACCAGGCAATGGAAATGGCATGTGGCTGGTCATTCAGACTCAATAGAACCCTAG
Source organism: Suillus americanus (assembly GCA_016695465.1). Lineage (NCBI taxonomy): Eukaryota > Fungi > Basidiomycota > Agaricomycetes > Boletales > Suillaceae > Suillus > Suillus americanus. Next base: position 12,325 of record MU177904.1, read on the forward strand.
ATTACATGTAGACATGAAAAAATACATAGGATCTCTCAACACAATGTGAATGAACAATTGGAAACTGAAGAACTGTAGCTAGAGCCTTTCTCTATGGGTCTTCGGTCTCCGATTTTCTTGATCTGTTCCCATTATACTTCCTACTAGTCCAACGCCCATTGTGCCTTCGGCACAGGAAGCAAAAGGAGTGCTTCGCACTCCTTTTTGGCTTCCTGGCCTCAGCTTCATCCTAATACTCATACTGTGCCGAAGGCACAGGAAGGCAAAGGAGCGCGAAGCGCTCCTTTGGGAGGTGCCTGCAGCACCTCAATTTACCCATAATTGTAGTGGCACACAATATAAATCAATGTATATATTTTACTCTTTTTTTCTTCAAAAATCCCCCGCTATTGCCTGCTGGGGCGAAGCTTTATGTTAGACCATGGACACTACCTACTGCCAGTGTGTGGTGCAATAGTATGCAGTTCATGTATATTCTGTCATGTCTATGTTTTACAGTGGTTCTGACTTCTGCAAGTCAGTTATGATAACTTGGGTGAGGGTTGTACATCCTTTTTTGTCATCTATCTTGAATCTTGCATCTTTCTCCTGATCCTTTGGGGGCTATGTATCCAAACTCTGGTTCCGGTCTCAATCACTTTCACAATTTTTTTGACAGTGTGGAGAGGTTGAATGAGATTTTACTATTTGACCATTGTGCCTCCCGTCCTCCCGTCCTCCCGTCCTCCCGTCCTCCCGTCCTCCCGTCCTCCCGTCCTCCCGTCCTCCC
>MU177904.1:22406-123634 GCA_016695465.1 Suillus americanus
CTCACCTCACTACTCATTGGCACGCAAACACAGTTTTAGCAGCAATCTTCATATGACTCGCAAGGTCCGTTTGAATTGCATTCGCTGTCAGCACTGACAGCCATAGCCACCGTCAAAGCAGCAACAACGGCAAGGACGACTCAGAAGGAGAGACGCATTATATGTGAGATGTGATACGGGATCTCGAAAATAAATCTGAAGGGGCCGGGAGGGCAATAGGAAAATGGCTTGCTTTTATGGTCCTGAATACTGTTCGGTGCAGACCCTATCCACCTCAAATGCACATTTAAACAGATGTCGTTTTGCAATGCCAGCAGATTGCCAACAGACCTCAAGTTTGACTTGGATTGTCCCGGCCGGTATTCTAATATTGCAAGGTGGAAGAACCCAAGGATACGATGATGACGTGTTCTAAACTGTTGTTGTATAATAATGGCCTAGTACGTCAGCGACACAAGAATTCCAGAAGTTCAAGTGTCTCATGGTTGCTGGAAACTTCAGAGTCTCGTCATGCATCGGGGAACGCGAAACCAGAGATAGACGTAAAATTCTCAGGGAGGCTGATGCCGACCTCAAACTCGCATAGAAGGGCCTGGTCCCACAAGAGTAATTGATAGATGTCTGGAACTCAACTTAAATAACAAGGAGCTGAAATCAGCGTCTCAGGTGGTTTTCTGCTTCTCCGATTGTTCTCTTCTGATATTCTCCTTAGTCAGCCACTTTAATGCACTGATGGAAAGTGCTGAGAGAGATCCGACTATATAGCCTGCGATCCCTCCGAAGAGAGGCGTTAGTGGCCAGGCCTGTGTATCATGAGCTCGAATCCCGGTAATTGACATTGGAACTGACCTGCCATGGTCGATCCCAGTCCAGTGCGATTGGGAGAGCACCGAGCCAGGCGCCAAGGAGGGTCGTGACAGCAGGGTAAACCAGAGCCCTTTCTATCGGATTTCGCGGGCTAGCACAATGTCAGGCAAAGAGTAACACGGTACACGTATTAACCCACGAAAGCTCGGCGAATAAACGTGTCCAGTTAAGTCTGGTGATGAAGGAAGATGCGTCGGAGGAGAAGGAGGGAGAACCCAGTGCATAAGCTGGTGCGAACGCGGATAGCAGTGCTAGAACGATCGCCAGCAATGATGTATGAAAGAAGTGGCTTTCCATTCATATGATAAGCACAAATCTCGTAGAATACGTCAATTGTCACCTTGCGAAAGGAGCACCGAACAATACTATAGTTGCGTGGAACACCAAGGCTACACATGAAGTGAAGACAGCCGCTCTTCCTAATCTCTGAAAGAATATGAGAAATTGGAACTGCGAAGGAGAAGACACACCGAAAATCTCCCTCGATCGAACCGATACCTATCCATTTTAATCTCGTCACTCGTTCCGCCGCGAGAGGTATACTCGAAACACCACTGCCTGATCCACCCCGCCCACCATACTTGGAGGATCACTAACCCTGCGACGATCCAAGCAAGTGTTATGGCTGGGTTGTCTGTCAGTGCATCTTTAAACTTGGATTGTGGACGGTCAGAATCAGCGAGCGATGGCCAGAGTAAGAGAGAGGTCTGGGGCAGGAAGAGGGCTGTGAACGCTACGAGGCTGGTGTGGACGCCCACGACGGAGGTGTACCGTGCATATGGGAAGAACGCGTATTGAACTTTATGTGTGGAAGACGGAACTGTGGTCTTTGCGGGTTTCGCGGGCATTTCAATGAGTCGCAATGCCCTATTCCTAATAGAAGAGGATAAGTACTAAGTACAGGTGGAAGAAAATATCTGTCCTCCCGCGGCTCACTCCGGCCCGTCACTGGTCAGCTGACTTAAGGTTTGTCAGCATGAATCGAGTTCGCTGTCTTTTTCGTTTTGCTCCATTCTTGCCTTCGTTTCACATGGTTTCTGGTTCTTCGTTAGTCACCAATCGATTAATCAAGCTGCATCTCTTCTCCCTCCAGTGTTGCTCGTGATTTCAGGTCACGAGCCTGCGGACGCATGATGGGGCGTCTGTTGTGTCGTCATGTGCTTTGCGCAAATTCTTTGGCTCTCGAGGTCTCTCGCGAGCGTTTGCCTATGTGTAATCAATATCCTATTGGCACGTTGCTGCCTGTGGTAGCACCGAATATCTGATTGTGGAAAATCTTCCCCATCCATGTTTCCTCGGCAGATTGAAAGGATCATCTCCATGATTTGCTCCCTGTACACGTATGTGATGTTGCATGTATATCTAATGCTATTGTTTTAAAGCCTTTAAAGCGTCCAAAACCTAATATCTTGAATTCTGTTAGGCTTCGTGTATCCGCACCTTTATATCGAAGATGAAAGAAACTCCCGCACAGCTGGAGCACTGATGAAATACACGAAGTGCCAGTTCAAATTGTACGCAGGCCCTTTCTCATTTAGGCGGCATGAGAGCAAGATAAGCACGTCTTCGCGGACGGTAGTAAATGGTTCACTGGAATGTGGACACAGGGATGACTACAGTAGCCTGTGCAAACATGCTGATCGTTGTACAGTGGTCCCTTGGAGGTCGCAAATGCAAGCAAGGAAGTGATAGGGAGATATTAAGTTATATTTTGGTTGCGGTGTGATATAAAACAAGATTCACAACGAACAAAGCCACGTAAGTTCTATATCAGTTTGTCTTTGCATATAATCTCGTGAATTTCTGATCTGATGTACAACTAGGAAAACCATCGCCGAGGCGATTTCCTGATGCCAATACGGCGTTAACGCCTGGTGACGCGCACGTTGCTATTGTCGGATAATCAAGCCGGGCTTGTCACGTTGGAATCAAATTCATTACCCAAACATGATGCTTTCAGAGCAACGTTGCCGTATAACGAAGAACCGTCTGCCAGCTCAGTGGGACATTGGAGCGCAGCTGGCCACGTCATTGGTCAATCGAACCATTCCGTGGTTTGGTTAATGTCGATCTCATTATATGTAAAGTACTACAAATAGACGTGAAACCGAGAACTCCTCGTGAGTACAGTGGCCTCTGTGTTGTGCGCTGATGATGAAGCTCGTCACTCTGCTATTGCTGCCCTTCGTGGCTACTCTTGCTAGTGCTGTACCCTTTAAGGGCTGCCATCAAAAGGTGAAAGAGAGTATACATGGTCCACCCAGTGACTGGTACAAGCACGCTCCCGCACCAAAGGACCACATGCTCGAGCTCAAGATCGCTCTTCCTCAGCCCAAGTTCCCGGAACTTGAACAGCACCTCTGGGAGATAAGCGATCCAAGCCACGCACGTTATGGGGCGTACTTGTCGAAGCAGGAGACCGAAGTACTCATGTCTCCCTACCCTGAGACTCTGGACGTAGTCAGCGAATGGCTTGCCTTACACGGTCTGACAGAAGAACATGTTATCCGTTCATCTGCACGCGATTGGGTTACTATTCGTGTCCCAGTTGGTCTTGCAGAAGAGATGCTGGATACTGTGAGCAAGGTGATGTCACCTTCGGAGGTTACGGTTCATTGACTAGTCGATGTCTAGACTTACCATGTGTACAAGCACGCTGAGACTGGAGAGAGCATCGTCCGGACCACGAGCTACAGTCTCCCTGACATCTTGCACCATCACGTTGATTTTATTCAGCCTACGACCATGTTCGCTCGTTTCAAGGCGTTCAAGAGCACGATGCACTGGGCTAATCAGGCGCAGCCTGCGGTCTCGGGCCCGCCGGGCGGAACGATTACGGGGCCTGCGGGCAATCCCGTTGATGCGAGCTGCAACTCCACGATCACCCTTTCGTGCCTGAGGCAGTTGTATAATGCAGAGAACTATAATACAACTGCAACAAACTGCAACAAACTGGGTATCACTGGTTTTCTTGGTCAGAATGCCAATAATAAGGACCTTCAGCGATTCTATCAAGACCAAATTCCTTCTGCTTACGGTTCAAAGTACACTTTGGTTTCCATTAACGGTGGGTTGCAATCTGGGCTCCGTCAATAGTTATGTTATTCACTTGCCCCACAGGCGGAAAGAACAACCAGAGTTATGAGGCGGCAGGTTCGGAAGCCAACCTTGACACTCAGTTTGGTTTCGGACTCACATGGCCTACTCCCGGAACGTTCTACACAACTGGTGGTGAGCCCCTTTATATCCCCGACCTGGTGACGCCGAATAATACAAACGAGCCATACTCATACGTACGCTCAAGCCATCACGATTGCAGTTCAATGTATTAATGACTACGATCTTCAGTGGCTTGAACACGTACTTTCACAGGACGATATTCCTCAAACGATCTCTACCAGTTATGGCGATGACGAACAGACAGTCCCGTATGCCTACGCGATCCGTGTTTGCGCTGGTATGGCGGCTCTCGGTGCTCGTGGAGTCTCTTTGTTGTTCTCCTCTGGTGACAATGGTGTTGGTGATACGGATAGCAACCCTGCTACGCAGATATGTAAATCCAATGACGGGCGTAACGTTACAAAATTCCTGCCGACGTTCCCCGCTTCCTGTCCATAGTGAGTGATCTCACTAATCGAGGAGCACAACAGCCAATTTTTCGACCAAAAGCGTGACTTCTGTTGGTGGTACTGTCAGCATCCCAGAGACTGCCGCATCCTTCTCCACCGGTGGATTCAGCAACTATGTAAGTAATCTTTGCCTCACATAAAAACCTTCTGAACCATCCATTATGTGTAAGTTTGCTCGTCCTGCGTACCAGGAGGCTGCTGTCTCTGTGTACTTGGCGATGCTTGCTCCCGGCACATACGAAGGTCTCTACAACCAGTAAGTCACCACAAACTGGCGAACGCACTATGCACAATTGACCCGCCATCTCCAGCACCGGACGTGTACAGTGACTCTTCAACTTGCAAATATCTTATGACAACTATATTTCTAGGCGTTTCCTGACGTGGCAGCACAGTCAGAATACTTCTCTACCGTTTATCGAGGCCAGAAGACTCCAGCCGCTGGTACATCCTGTGCCGCGCCCACATTTGCCGCATTTGTATCTATGCTGAATGACGCACGCATCAATGCTCAAAAGACTCCTCTTGGCTTTCTGAACCCATTCTTATATTCCACTGGCTACACAGCATTAAACGACATCACCAATGGGAACAACCCAGGATGTGGAACTCTGGGCTTCAATGTAGGTTATGCCTTTACGTCTCAAGTCACATTATTGATATGATACCTGTATGCAGGCCACTGTCGGATGGGATCCTGGTGGGTTCATATAGGCAAACGAATTTATGACATGTCTACATGCTGATCATACCTGTAGTCACTGGATACGGCACACCCAACTTTGAGAAATTGAAGGACTTGGTCTTGGCCATGCCTTGAAATATATACACACTAAATCCATATTGGTAGACAGGATCTATGATGCACGCACGTGCATTGCATACATTCACCTCTGCAAGCCTTTAGGACAGTTTTATACAAGTGGGAAGACTGTACTGAGCGATTGAAGGCAGCGACCGATGTCAGTGGACAACAAAACGCACGTTATGGGAAGAATTCATGATTTATCGAAGGTGAACCCACCAGCGGCTTCAAAATCAATAATTAAATGAATAGTGACGGTATGCTGGACATTGCCGAAGTACACCGGAGCCGGGGGCAATAGGCTTTCTTCGCGCGTGGTTTGAATCGTTCGTCGTTTTTCCTTGTCATCTCCTGCGGCATGCAGTCCCAACTCGACTGGCGCAATATCATATGTTATACAGCATAAGGTTCTAGCCCCACATATACTATTCTACCACATGAGGGCGCCTTTTGGACTTCGTCAACTCGCGCGCTTGAAACATGAATCTTGAACCTTAACGGTCAATGGCCACGGTAACTGGGGATGAGATCATGCCTACTTCGCCAGAACGATTCATCGCCTCCCTAAAAGGCTCAACTTGTTACAACATGAGACTACGTGGCCCGAGCTTGCGACAGAATGGATTGGGCGTGGATGTTAAAATTCTGTTGATGATGGCTGGCCCTTTTCATTGATTACTATTATCATGTCTCGTGCCAGTAACTCCAGGACAGAACAAACTGACTGTCAGAATGTTAACCTCGCTTCTGGACTTTCGCGTAACTTTTCTGTTCAAGCTCACTCGTTGACTGCTTACCAAAAAGCTCCACAGGTTCCTCATGTGTCTCCATATCAGTTCTTATCGCCTATCGATGGGTCGTTGCATAGTCTCAGGTTGCAAATTACTCTCCCGTAGGTAGACCATTCTTCCTTCTATATCACGGTTTGCAAATTGACTTTTGGAAACCCTTCCTTGATGTAAATAGAGTTGTGGTGCTGCATGGGCCCAGGGTTACGTTTTCCACTGTCCAAACTCCATATTGATGATGGAATTTTCAGCAGTCTGGCCGTTCTTCAGTTCGTTTCAACGATAGCGCAAGTTTCAGCTATTTTGTTAAGATATGTTGCTTCTGTCCGCAACGCCCACGTCGTAGAGCGCTTGCTAGCCTCACGTTGATGATCATATGTGATCATCCATACTCATCACGATCATCTAGTGGTGCCTCGTGTACTTCACACCAGTTCTTATCGATCATCATCGGCGGGTCACTACAAGGTCTCAGTGTTGCAAATGGATTATTGGGCTGCTGGGCACCTTTCCTTGATTTAAATAGAGTCACGGTGCTACTTGGGTTTCATTTCGCACTGTTGAGATGGATCCCATCACCAGTGGTCTCACCATTCTTCAGTTCGTTCAAATGGTAGCGCAAGCTTCAGCTCTTTTGTTAGGATATATCGCTTCCGTCCGCAACGCCGACTCGACTTCTCGGAACCTGCTTAATGATTCCAGTTCAATTGACGGCGTCCTGACTACTGTTATAGAGATCGAGAAAGAGGGCTCTCTTCCAGTCTTGCACTTTCAAATCTGATGGCCAACAATGGACCAGTCGCGAAATTACAAATGAAACTGAAGAACATTCTGCCAACTGAACACAAAAGCAGGAAAATGAAGACGACAACCAGAATGGCGTGGCCTTTCAAGGAAAATGCAGCAGGAGCAATCGTTGATACGCAAAAATGCGCAGCTGACAGCGACAGCGACTCTCCATCCAAACATTTGGAGCTGGGCTGAAGGCAAACAGTGGTTTTCCAAGGTTCAAGTAGCGACTCTTGCTGCCGATCAACCGCACACCAGAATTATGGGGAAGATCATCGAAGCTACATGGCAATCGCGACTCGTCAAATTTCCAGACACAACTACTACCAATCATGGAGACGCCAATCCCATTTGTGCTGTTATTGTTTCTGTCATTGACAGGAAGCTATACAGTTTGTTCGGGCAGATTGTCAGCCTGGAGTCTGACCTTTCACGCGGTAAATTGTTGCTTCAAAATAACGTCTCAAGACTCCCTCGAAAACGACGCATTTGCTCGACTCAAGTCCTGCTTTTCATGGCTACAAAATTCGTCAGCGACTCAGCGTGTCCCCAGCCGCCTGTTGGACTGTCATCAAGGAGACGCAGTCACCAGTGTTCTATGACAGTTAACCCGGGATGAAGATTCGACTGGCGATTCCCTTTTCTTCGGTTATCCAAAACAGAGGAGTGGTGCCAGATAACCTTTGATGATCTTGAGTACGTACTTGATATCTACTGAGGTCGTCTGCATTAGTTTTGCATCTTATGGGCGGCCGCATACTACAATGCTCTACAAGAACACTGGCAGTGTTCACATATACACATTTAACATAACTTCACGCATTGAGCTATTGTAGAAATTTGACACTAGTCACGAGCTAACCATAAGAGATTTGACAAAGAATGGCCTCCAGCGACTACTCAGGAAAAATGTAGATGACAAGCGACAAAGATTCATGGCTCGAAGTTTCAGGAGCGTGTCCGAGTCAGCATCAGCCAAAGCGTGCATTTCACTGGGCAGTGTGATGCAGCTAGAGTCCTGCGATCCCAACACACAGGTAAAAACGCGATTATGGGAAGAATGCATGATGTATCGAAGGTGATACCATCAATGCAATGCTCGTTAAGATGAACCAAAGGATATGAACTATGGTCTTAGGCTATGCGGGCATCTCAACGAGTAGTGACAGGAAAGGCACGACGTACCGTGCTCGAACTCTGTCACTATTCGAAACATGAACTGCATCGCCGAGTGGATGACAAGCACCAAACAAGCGCAGAGTCTAAAGTTTAAACAGACCAGCCGGACATTGCCGAAGTACTGTATATTACCAATCAGCCACAACCCTCCGTTCAGCGATTGGTGTATTGAAGCGGCCCAAACGACCTCAAGACTCTGCTCAAGGTGTGTTTTATCGCTGTCTAACATAAAATAAAGCTAATGCTAACATGTACTTTGCACAGGCTCAAAATAATGTAAGTCCACGAGGAAGGAGACAGCAAAATCGCAGGAAAGCCTTGACAGAATTCACTAACGAAACCCCATCAACAGCTCCCCAAATGGCTCAACGCGTCACCCTCCGTAAACGCCAACCCTACAACACCACCTCAAGCCGTAGACGCATCGTAAAGACTCCGGGTGGAAAACTCGTATATCACCACCTTAAGAAACTTCCTACTCAACCGAAATGCGGTGATTGCGGTATTGGTCTTCCTGGTGTACGTCTCTTTTGACTAGGCTGTTGATTGGAATCTGATTTTTTGTTTGTGTGTGGCTATAGGTCCCTGCTCTCCGTCCCCGCCAATATGCAACGATTTCAAAGCGCCAAAAGACAGTGTGTAGGGCTTATGGTGGTTCGCGATGCGGAGACTGTGTCAAATCGCGGTGCGTTTCTCCATTACTTCTTGTCTCTCTTTATCTAAACTGTGTGTGAATAGCATCCTACGAGCATTCCTTGTCGAGGAGGCAAAGATAGTCAAGAAGGTCATCAAAAGTCAACAGAAGGCAGGAGGCCGCAAGTAAATAGTAATACTTTGGCCTTTTGGAGTGGTCGTTTTTATGGCTATGGATCCCCATGCATTTTTCATTTCGTTTTTCGCATCCATGTAGAACCGCACCATCAAAATCCAGACCGAGGAGGTTACCATGCAGTTCTTTGAATACGCAATGTCGTGCAAGAAGGAGCACAGTCAATGCCCCTCGAGTGGTATTACATAGGAATCCGGAGCATACAATGTGACATTTTAAGATATCAGAAAAATGTACCACAAACAGATCCATGAAACATTGGTCGCATCCCTATCCTCGGTCCTCGGCGAAGTGTAGCGGCCGGGGTACGCTAGGTCCTTCGTAGTCTGAAAAGGGGTCGTCTTCCTTCTTATCATCCTTTTCAAACCCATGTCCATACTCTCCACCCGCGTAGGTGTAATCGGGAGGCTTGGCGTCTGAAGGTGGGGGTCCAAGCGGTGGAGCGTAGGCCGGTTGGTATTCGGGATGATAAGGTCGATTATAGTGCGGCGGGAAAAGGTCCATTCGCCCCTGGTTCGAGGGTGCCCTCAAGGCATTTGCAGGGCTCATAGGGTCAACCACTTGACGGTAATATGCAAAAGCGGCAGACGTAAACAATAGGCAAACAACTTCAAAATTGTTAGATCTACTGTAGACTCAACAGGGGCTATACGCACTGATCTCGAAGATGATGGTCACGATCTCGCTCCACGAATCACGGTTCCACTCGTCATTGCAATCTGCGGCAAGGTAAGATTCAGGTGGAGGAGTTACGTACCAACACTTACAAAACGTAGCGTCAGTGTTGTCCATCGGCCCAGGGTTGGAGGCCCATATTCCGAATGCCTACTCACAAATAAGTCACGCATCACAACAAGCTGTACGAAAGCACCAACAGTATCCACTTCTCCATTCATCGAAATATTTATGCATTCATTTATGAGATCACCCTATCCATCGTCAGTCAAAGCGTTCAAAACGAGTAGTTGAGTAAGCTCACCTTGTAGGTGAAATGAGTTATGCAGCGCATGAGGCCAACGCCAACGACGAGAAGACCCGCGATACCGCTCAAAAACGCGTACATCCTAACCATTATGGCACGTTGCTGCGAGGTTAATATTAGCGCTGGGACGACGTCATTGCATTGCGCAGCAACTCCTACTCACAGTCAACGAGCTGTAAATGCCAAATATCTCTATTGCGAGTCCGACGGAATAGAGGACGCCTTGGGCTATAGCTAGTGGGACGAGTTTAGGATAGGCGCCTGCGGCACAGGGTTAGTGAGCTCGGGTATGTATGTACGAAACGAAGGAATATCTAACCGTTTTGGTCGGTTTGTAACTCTCTGAAAGATGTAACCTGCGGGCAAGCTTAGGGTACGGATCCACGGGGGACAAATCGGTTACCTACAACCCTAGAAAGACGGTATTCGATATTTGCTACGTTGACGACAAACTGACAAGACTTACCATGCTAAAGACCATATAGACCCCATTACCGCGACTTCATAACACCGACTATAAGCATGGTAGAATAGACGGGACTGCACGACAACATACATGCAAGAACAACGGGACGCAGACTTCTGCCATAGATGCGGTTCACGAATGCATAAGGCGGAGGCGCTCCTGCAGGGCTATGACGTAAGTCTTTTGCACACCCCTTCACTAGTTGCTGCAATAAAACGCACCTGGCGGAGGAACTCGTCTTGCGTTCATAACAACGTCGTTGTATTGCTTAGAGGATGTATGAACAGATTTAGCAGAGGTAGAAGTGTGAGGTGCTGCACTGTGCAATTGCTCTGCCAGCCGCAGTCACCCACGGTTTCAAGCTCAGCTTGAACGGGTTGGCGCCTGAATTCGAAACTGCTCTTGTTTCATCATCGCCTAGGCCTATACTTACGTGTCTGGACTCCGTTGAACGTTTGAATTTGAGCGCGTGAGCTTCCATGGCTGTGATTTGTCTGGTACCTGTGCCACCATGTCCTGCAGATGGCATTTGTCACTTCAAGATACCTTTCGAGAGGGTTTCGAACGGGTGGAACGAAGGCTTCATAGTGAGCAAGAGTATTTGGACGGTATGAGGGAGGAATTCGATCAGAAGCTCGATGGGATAGGGAAGGGGGTCGGTGGGGCGCTCGACGGGATGGGGAAGACGCTCAATGGGATGGGAAATAAAGTGGCGGAGAGGTTCGACGCGATGATGGAGAAGCTCCGTATGGTCGAGGAGATCGTCAGGGCTCAGCACTCAACGTTGCAACTACCGACCAGCGAGTTTGTACGTATCGTTCTCATTGCATCAATTCATGTAACTTTGTTATTTGTTAACCAAATTTTTAATAACGAATCGTAGCGCCGTTCACCCGACCTCCCGCGCCGATTTATTGGTCGTGGGCGAGCACACTCATCTCGAGAGGATTGAACATGGTGACTATGACAGCTTTTCTTTGAAAGTCTCATCGTTGTTAGCGACGCCCGGATAGAAACCAAAATGCGACTTTGTTTTTACCTCAACGCCTTTGTCGCGTCAGTGGCGTCACCATTTATAAGTATTTCCTTACTTCGACGCAAGAATCAGCGACGCTTTCTCATTCTCTACTCCTCGAGCTCCAATGGCACCTATTCCTCTTGCACCAGCATCTCCCGCATCAGACCCTGCGCCACCGGGTCCCGCACAACATTTAACCAAGATACGCGATGCTGCAGTTGCTATTGTTGACCGACTCGAATTATACGCGAAAAATTTGCTTAAACTTAAAGCTGCTTTTGAACAGGTGATACGAAGGCTCGATCGTATGCAACACGAGTTCCATGACGTGGTGATGAGGTTCAATGGCATAGAGGAGACACTTGATAGGTTGGCGGAGAGGGTCAAAGGCATGGGGGAGACGCTCGATTACATTGGAGAGGTGTCTGGTGTCGTCATGGTCGAGACGTTTGATGACATGGTGAAAAGGTCTGTGTGTTGGAGGAGAAGATCAAAGTGATAGAGAAGAGGGTCAATGAACAGATCAGTGGGTGAGCATCGTCTTATTGCATCATTTTACAACACCTTCCTGATTGAATTTGCAGCAACGGATTATGGCCCGTGCAACTTTACAATCGTCAACGTTCATTGGACGAGTCATTGGAATGGCCTTCTGCCTCCAGTCCTCCTTATCCAGCTGGGAAGCCCAGTACTCTTGCGGAACTCCAATCAATGAACGGTAAGTGCGTTTAGAGTGCTAATTGCTTCACCTTGCTAATAAATGTTAGCTGAGATGTGTTCGGCTCTTGTTGATGCCTTACATCTTCCAACCCCTCCTGTTCCAATTCTTCCCCCGTGGAGGAGAAAGCAAATGATTTTGCATCTTGGATGTGCAGAGTTTGACGCAATGAGTCACTCTATTGTGTTGTATTATTGATACTATTACCCTCGTATTCATTATAGCAAAATGTACCTCGGTCCCGTACATAAGTCTTCATCGTCGATGATATTTTGTTTAGTTTTTCATATCCCTCTCTGTGTTTCTGGTCATGGAGCATGATGCACGACAGATCTCTACATCACAGCAAAAGTATCGAACGTCAGCAAACTTGAAGACGGCGATCCCTTTGTTATGGTGTGGAATAATCGAGGATATAACAAATGTTATATAACACAACACACAAGGCGCTGTACTGTGCGCATGTCTCAATGGAGGCGTACTCGGAAAAATTGGGGGCGGTGATGTCGTTACTACATTCTGTAGTAAACATTGCTGCGCACCTGTGACGCTACCCGGGTTGTAAAAAAATCATACCTAGCGAGACCAATCGAAGGAAGACAGCGTTCTTTCAGGTACATCGTGTCACTATGCTAGCCAAACAGTCTCTACCCACTGAAAAAAAAAAATTGTATTCTTGGTGACTAACGTCAGAGTCATTTTGTACTACATAGTGTACATCAACAACTCATTACACCTGAGGAGTTCACCCTCTTTTGCAATTTGGATCTCCAAATCCTCAGCTGCCGGTATCTGGTTTCGCGTTCCCCGATGCATGATGAGACTCAGTTCCCAGCATCCATAAAATGCCTGATCTCATCCTCGTGTCGCTGACGTACAAGGCCATCGTAAGTTATACGACAACAGTTTGTAATTGCACGTCATCACCGCGGCCTTGGATTCTTCCACCTTGCAAATAGAAATCCCGGGACCTGAGTGCAAGTCAAATTCAAGGTCTGTTAGACTGTTAGCAATCTGCTGGCACTGCAAATATTATCTATTTGAAGGTGGATTTAAGTTGAAGATGGATAGGGTCTGCACAGAATAGTATATTCAAGCAAGCCATTTTCCTACTGCCCCTTCGGATTTATTTTCGAGATCCCGTATCATATCTCACTTACAATGCGTCTCTCCTTCCGAGTAGTCCTCGCCGCTGTCACTGCTTTGACGGTGTCTATGGCTGTCAGTGCTGACAGTCAATGCTATTCACATGGCCACCTTTGCAACTCGCGTAAAGATTGCTGCGACGGCTATCAGTGCGTGGCAGTACTCGACCCAGACTTTGATGAGGTGAGTTCCAGTAGTTTAATCCACGATTTATCGACTCACCGGCATGGTAGCCTTTCTACGTGTATAAATGCGAGTAGATCTAATGAACTAAAGTGAGTATTGTTTCGGCTTTCTCATTGGTGCGTGGTTGATGGCACCACACGTAAGTAGTTCATTGCGCAATGCGAAGTGTTTACCTCAAATTTTACTGTGCTTGAGTAATGAAGACCTTGGAGTAGGAGAACATCATAAACGTTTGAATCCGTGATGTATGACTGAATTACTTACGGTTTATCCTCGTTGCAAGCTTGTAGAATACTTATAAAATCCTCGCATGCGGTGACATGATACCATACACAGTCGGACTGAACACAGTGTCAGCCGAGCCCCGAAAGGATTGCAGTCAACACCCAAAGCCCCACAACATAGATTCCTCTGCCAGTGCACCGTCCAATCACTTCGCCAAAATCGTCAACGACCTCCCCTGCAGTCCTATTCCAACTTCGAACCGGCCACGTACCCCTGAACAAACACCTCTTCCGTATATCAAAGTCGCCATCCCCCATATGCTCAGCGTGCCACCAAAAGGAGGAATCGGTATACCACTTCATGCGAAGGAAGACAGTGTTCCTTCACGTACATCGTGTCTACAGCACTATGCTAGACAGTCTGCACCCACTGTGAAAAAAATAATTTGGTGACTAACATCAGAGTCAGTTGATATTGCATAGTGTGCATTGACAACATTATACCTGAAAAAACGCACCCTCTTTTGCAATTTGGATCTCCGGGACAGTACAAGCCAAATTTGAGGACCTTGGCAATTTGCTGGCATTTCAAATATCATCAGTTTGAAGGTAAATTTAAGGTGGATAGAATCTGGACAGAGCACATAAAAGCAAGCCGTCTTCCTACCGCCCCTCTTCAGATTTATTTTCGAGATCCCATCTCACATCTCACATATAATGCGCCTCTCTTTCAAAGTCGTCCTCGCTGTTCTTGCTGCTTTGACGGTGTCTATGGTTGTCAGTGCTGATAGCGAATGCCATACAAACCACGTTTGCGACTCAGATGCAGATTGCTGCCCTGGTTATAAATGCAGGTCAAGGGTCGGCCCGCCCTTTATGGTGGGTATGAGTAGTTTCATCCAGGATTTATTGACTCACCGGCATGGTAGAATCTCAACAAAAATATATGTGTGCCGGGCGAAGGATAAGATCAAATGAGCTACAGTGAGTCGTGTTTCTGTTTTCTCACTGGTGCAATGTTGTTAATGGCACCGCACGTAAGGAGTGCTTACCTCTGAACAAATTTTACTGCTGCTTGAGCAATGAAGATATTGGAGTAGAGGAACATCTCCAACATTTGAATGCATGGCATTACTTGATACTGGAACACTTACGGTTTATCCTCGTTGTAAGCTTGTAAAATACTTATAAAAGCCTCACCTGTGGAGGCCATACACAGTCGGACTGAACACATGTCAACCGAACCCCGAAAGGATTGCAGTTGTGAGCTGGGATCCTGAGGACGAACCCAACTAGGGTAAGTCACCAACAGAGACTCAACATTGAGAGGCTCTGCTAATGAAGTTGTCAGTGTTGACTCGTGGTTAGCCATATCATATATGCAGCAGTGAAAGCTATAGTGAACTTCAGTCCCAGAGCAAAACTGCCAGATGCACGTTGTAAACGTCCAAGTTGTCTAACAGGATGATGGCAAGCTGCACAGTGATACATAAAATAACATTACATCTAGGGAGTACTCTCCTTTGGAATTTGGATCTCCTGAGCCCTAGATATTGATCTCCCGGAATCCGGTTTCGCGTTCCCCGATGCACGATGAGACGCCTGAACTTAGTTTCGGGGATTCTCGTGTCGCCCGGTACATGGACGCATTGGAACCGCCAATAGAGTATGATATCAGGGACCGTAGAGTGGCGGCGCATCAGAGAACTGGTGAGAAGAAGATGTCGTAATATATAGGAAAGGATTTCGTCACATTGGAATATAAAGCAATATATGGCCATGTAAATGCACCGCAATCAGCATAATCGCCAGCAAGAACTCACCGATTCACTGATGCGGCCATAAGTCAAATCTGAGGTCCGTTGGCATTCTGCTGGAATTGCACACGCATCGGTGATAGGTTAAGCGTAAAATAGTGTTCAAGACGTAAAAGTAAACCGTCGTCCCACCGTTCAAGTTGCCCTCCAGATGTATTTCATCTCACAGTTAATCCTCCATCCTGAGAACCAACACCTGACTCGGAGGTGTCCGTTAGCTGGAAGAGTTACGAGCCTTGTTATGAAAGATGTTTTGAGGATGCACAAATTCGAAGATGCAGAGAGCTGACTCATCAATGGAAAATGCCGGGCTGTCGTACTGCTTTTGCACACCAGGCTGAATCGTTTACCCATCATGCACTTTATCATATCCTGACGTTAACTTATACTGCCTTTAAACCTCTCAGGCTCGTGGTAGGTCAAATCTGATTTGTCTGCGAAGATCGTGCTGGCGAAGCTCTGCAATGGATCTTTGACAGTCCATTGCAGCCTTCGCCGTGCAGAAGACTCGCACATGTTGCCGCCTGTCTTGCGTGATAGGCAGACTGAAACACTAGAGATCTGGTGTCCCCCACCTTCCTAGCCGAATGCTTTAAATGTGGATTGGAGAAAGCTCCAGGAAAGGGGTGGTTCCTGTCCTACGATGCCCTCCAGGCTATGATTGTTCGTTGCAAATTTCGTTATTTCAAGTTCTTCATTCTGCTGCGTTCTTACTGCAAGTAATCCCAAAATGCACCTCAATTAAATCCTCTCTTCTGGCGGTTGGTGAATCAGATTCTCGCACTCCCGGTTCACGGACCATCAATTGGAACTGATAGAACGCTTCAATCACGCTATCTAAGACCATGTACAATTTTTGCATGCTGGGCTCGGTCGCTACTGACTAGAGTCTAGTAGATACCTCTCTGCACAGACTCAACGCGTAGATGGGCTCGTGGTCCATTTCCATTTCCCCGAGAGCCTCAGTTCATGTACCGGCCAGTTCCTATACCATTACTTCCCCACAAACCGCAACCTCCTGCACTACTGAGAGCAATGGCTCAAGGGTATGCACATCAAGATCATTCCCCGATTCGTGCAGCTGAAAATCTATCACCCTGATATTGCAATACCCAGCAACTGCAAGCGCCTCCGTAATCTTCTCAACTCTTGGTTTGCCTGGGCCCGACACCAAAGTCAATTTCTGCAACACGGGAAGATGAACTTCACGGAATATTATGGTAAACGTGTCCCGAGAAAGACGGTCGAAGGGGAGGGTCATCGATTCAAGGCAAGAATACGTGGCCGAATGACTTCCCATATCCACACTCCGTATATGAGGTATAAGTACTACATGCACATCGAGGGTTTCCAAACGAGGGAATATGGCTGGGAAGCAGCGTATCCCACTGGGTAGAGCTTGATGGAGGGAAAGATGACATATGCTCCTGCAGGCAGCATTGGGTCTGAATGATCGGATGCTATCCGACAGTGAATACATTATGCGTAGGCGATGGAGATTTGGTGCATTAAATTTGGTGAGATCTGATAAGTCCCAGAGCTGCTCCAGCGTTTGCAGCTGGGGCGTATTGAAGTTATCACTCGACGTGAATTCGGTTGGGCAGCCAAACACTGTTTCCCAACGTCTCATCTCATCATATATAATCTTGAGTAGTCGAGAATTCCCATCATGGGGGGCCCGGGAATATGATAGGTTTGAGGTGATAATTTGTTCTATGCGAATGGTAAGAGGCAGATTTCCAGACCGGGCTAACCAACACTGGAGTAGAGAGGGAAAGAACGGCTTAAGTGGCTGGACGAGTGCTCCGGGAAGCTCGACCTTGATGCGCAACCAGATCTCTGGCGTTGAATGTGCAACGTCTCGCCAATGGCGGCACACTCGAGTGAAGAGTAGGGGTGGGCTAGCAAAATTTGCTGACATGGTGGTTGTCCCAATTGAGAAGATACTACTAGGACAATTCGGTATGTCATTGACGAGGAGTAAGAATACCGCCTGTAGAACTTCTACTGGCAGCCGATGCATAATGGCTGGATATGTGGTCCAGGTCAATTGCCAGATTGATACGAGAGACGTTTGAATGAGCGAAGGACACTTTCGCTTCTTAATGGCAAGGCTTGATCAGACAAAAAGCAAAGTCACCTACTAAAGGAGATTCAGAATAGAATAGGATCGATCCAGTGTTTAATCACGTGACTACTAATATCCCGGTAGATACCTCAGCTTATGTGAGCGTAGATGGCGGCCAAATAAAATATTCATATTCGCATTGTCACAACTTTGAGGTGGTTCCACCACCGATCAATGTCTGCTTCAGAAAACCAGCATATCTCGGGTTGTGCTTTTCAAGGCCAACGCAGGATCCTGGCTGGGCGGGCAAGAACAATAGCTTGAGATGTTTCAGAGAAACTCAAATTCATGGACAGCATCAAGATGCGCGAAAGTTTTGATGGAGTAGCATAGTGCTGGATGTGATGATGCATGGCGGCATGAAATATGTGAAAAAGGACTACACAGGATCTTCCGGCGACAGCCCTTACTCCGCGTCCACAACAGCGGTTTGGAGGCCCTAGGTGAAAAAAGGTTGTTGTCGAGGACAGGAGAAATAGCAGAGGTAGAATACACACCTTGAACGAGGTCACAACTACGTGGCTGGCATACGTGTAAAGCTTCTCCTTTGCGCCCTCATCATCATTACGCTTGCCTGTAAAAATAGACCGTCAGTATTATAACCAGTTTGAAAATACAGCACGTACGCTCAAGCTTTACTCTTATCCGGTGGGGGACGCTCTTGACACCACGAGCCCACAATGCCTGGTTGAGCTTGGGGTCCAAGCGAACATCAGTTGTGCCCATTGACTTGCGAGCGAAATCGACCACGGATTTTACGGCCCATGGTGCACGCTTTTTGAAGGAGCGGCCATGCACGAGCTTGTGGAGATGGATGGTGTATTCACGAGTTACAACGTCTTGAAGAGCGGAGCGCTTGCCGCCAGTCTATGATAAGATGTAAAGATCTATCACAGGTGAAGGTCATGATGCAACATACTTTGCCGCTTTTTGTCCTGGCCTACAAAAGGTTGGAATCAGTTTATTCGAATGGTAGAGCAAGGATGCTACATACCATGTCTTGAGGATGTATAGTGTGACGAGCTCGTCTAACTGGAACTACAGATGTCGCGCTGACTTTGGTTGTGTTTGGCTACTGTAGTGATGACATAAGGTTTGAGTGGCTGAGGTACTTGATAGTTTCTCGGTTATAACCGAAACACGTGATAAGTACAACAATGCGGAAGTAAATAATGGTTTAGAGCTAAAAATAGGATAAAGATTAAGTCTGGATTTACAAGTTTGCTTTGTCTCCCTTGTCTGTTTTGTTGCCATGCATGTACATGTTCATTATTCTGTAGCTTTATATAAGGTCTCTTCGAATTCCTCTTGTTCATCTCGTCTTCTTCCTTCATACTCTTTCACTTAATCCACAATGCGCTTTGCTGTCATCGTTCTTGCTCTCTCCTTCGTTGTCGAGTCTGCGTTTACGGCATTGATCACACGTCAAAGCCTGCCGAGTATGTCTTATTGTTTCTTGGTCGTCTTACCACAGTATCTAATAGCTTTTCATTGTCAGATTGCGCTGTTCCGTGTCTGACAAATGCTGACTTTGGCAACTGTTCTTCCACCGACGATAGTTGTCTTTGTCACAGCCAGGCTTTCATCAACAGCACCACGTCCTGTATTCAGGCATCATGCACGGGGTCTGACCTCACAAATGCCGAAGCTGCTTCCCAATCGCTTTGTGCTGCAGTGGTATGTTGTATATATCCTTGTTTCTTGAATGTGTGCTGAAGTGTATAATGCAGGGCGTCACCTTGACCGTTAGCAGTGATACTGCAACGGCTACCACATCATCCAACGATACCGCTACCACGGCCAACCCTTCGTCAGTTTTTCTTTCATTTTATTTTTCTGCAATTAAAAAACTCGACGAAAACCAGGTCCACCAACGCTGCATCATCGCATAGCATTAACATACTCACTGGTGCAGCAGCCTTTGCCATCCTGGCTGCATCATTATAAAGTCATCTCACTATCATTATTCTTTCGCATTCTTTGCGCATTAGGACTTGATAGTCCTTGTCACGGCGTTTCGAAGGTTGACGTTGAGCATTAAGTCACGATTACCTGATTGATTTCTTGCATACGATTCGATTAGAGGAGGGATTTATGGGGTTATATAGCCATCTATTGTAGTTGAACTCCGTCATTCATCTACTTGGACGCCATGTTAGGCAATTTATTTGAATTTGTGTGCACAAGCGCCCAGTCTTACTCGCCTCCGACTCAATTTGAAGTTGAACTTGCGTACTTCACACCGTCATCGATTCGTCACTCACCAAGCTCCAAGGTTGGCCTTCTTCTGCAGATCACAAGAAATTGCTGCCAAGCCTACGCCCCTTTTCATGGGCTGCATCGACGAATATTGAGCACTGCATCTAATATTCCAGGGTCGCACTTCACCGTCTATCTCCTACATCCACCATGCAACAAAACACATTTTGGTCACAGTTAAAACGAGTGCCAACTCCTTTGGTACTCGTGGTTGGGCTATTACTGGGCTTGCTCATTGGCAAAACGCTTCCAACAAGCGTGTGTCTGTTTATACTCTGACCGTTTTACTATCATGACAAGGTTTGATTGTTTTGTAGCTCTTGTCAACGGGCGGGAACAACCCCATATTTGTGTCTCGCTTGTCCGCTCGCAAACAAATAACCCTTCCCAGCATCGATCAACGCCGTCGTGTCCTAGACCTGCTCTCCACGCTGTCCCCACACCATACCACAGAGTGCACACGAAATTCCCAGCCGCTTTACGTTCAACAGGTCCGAGACCGTTATGATTCTCTCATAGGACACAAAACACCCTCCGAATCCACCTGGTTCTCTTCCTGGGGTTTTTCCGACTCGCAACACGTACACAACGTTCCAAAGAAAGACCACAAATATTTCTTCGCCATCAACTTGTACAATTCCTTCGATGTCATTCCTGACTTATTCGCGACTCTTTTTCGGGTCTCTGCTATTTTGGGATATCACAACGTCTATGTCTCCATATACGAAAATGGTTCGACAGACCAGACGAAGGCGCTGCTACGGATATTCGACGCGCTGACTCGTAGCGTAGGCCTACGTGTCACCATTCGAACCTCTACACGTACACGAGGTGCCTTCAACCATCGTATAGAGTACCTTGCAGAGGTTCGCAACCAGGCGTTTAACCCACTCCACGAGCTTCGCGACTCGCATAACGAGTACTTTGATACTATCATATTTATGAACGATATCCTCCCATGCGTAGACGACCTACTTGAGCTTATTTGGCAGAGTCGACGGAATAACGCAGGTATAACTTGTGCTTCGGATTACATGTATCAT
This sequence comes from Suillus americanus, assembly GCA_016695465.1. Lineage (NCBI taxonomy): Eukaryota > Fungi > Basidiomycota > Agaricomycetes > Boletales > Suillaceae > Suillus > Suillus americanus. The sequence goes on from MU177904.1 coordinate 43,280, forward strand.
CAAGAACTGGTAAGTACCATCATTGCACTCACAACCTGAGCTCATTCTTATATAGGCCTCCCCCGTGTTTTATGATAACTGGGTCGCTCGCGATATCAACGGAACAGCGCTGGAAAATGCTCCGTTCGAAAGCGTTTTCCATGATCCCAACTCCTCCGGACGTTTCCAGATGCACCTTCCCATACAGGTTCAGTCGTGTTGGAATGGCGTCGCAGTCCTGGACCCTGCTCCATTTTATACACCCCCATATATCAAATTTCGCATGGCTCGACTCACAGACGATGAGTGTTCTGCTTCAGAGTGCAGTTTGATCTGCAATGATTACTGGGAGGCTGGATATGGACGTATCTTGATGGTGCCGCGGGTGAAGCTTGCATATGATAAAGTATGTTTTCGGTTGAAGTGGAATTTGACATCTGATGGATTTATCTTTTTTTTTTGCAGAGAGTATTTGATATCATACATCCTTCAAGACGGAACCTCACTGCCATCCGAGGTTATGTGCGTCTTGGGGGACTTCCGGACAATCCACGGACAGACCCACAGGACCGGTCGTGGTTTGGTCCTCATGACCGTTTGTTCACGCCAGAGGAAACCGAAGAGATAGATTTTGTGCCCGGGCCTTCGCACGGTACGTCCTAACGCTCTATATTCTATCCCTCGACTCACGAGTCATACAGTATGGTGTTGGGGCTGGGACGGCGCAGGTGATATAGATGGTCCCGATGTAGATCCCATCTGGGAGCGCATGCCCGACCGTTCGCAGAATATAGATTCTGTGAAGGTGAAGCATCATAGGGAGATGAGCGAGCTATGATGCATTCGGACATTCGGACATGACATGGACAAAATCTGGATAACATAATTTGTTAATTGCGTCGAGTTTATTTGGTTTGCATGGTGTATCCCTACGGAGGCATGTGCGTAGCGCTAGAGATGCAATATGATTCTGTGGAATTTCGAAGGTGCTTCTCCCCACTGCAATTGGCTCGCTAAGACTTTTCCTGATCTGAGTGGAATACCAGACGTCACCCATAATATTAGCTTCAGGTGATTGAAAGGATGAATGATATAGGAGTTATCACGCATACCTTTACAGTTCACGCAAGAGCAAATATTCATGGTAAGGCGCCCTAGATAGAGTAACCTGTTCGAAATGCTATACAAGCCCCCTCTCGTAAAGGGCACTTGGCACAGTTGGTAGCGCGCACGCTTCGCATCACAAGATTGCGTGAGGTCGTGGGTTCAACTCCCACAGTGTCCATTATTTTATTTTCCGTTCCTAACAACCTCAATGCGGAGTTAAGCAATATTGACTCATCTTGCCTTAGCTTCGTATATCGGCAGCCTATACGGTATTTTTTTCTTTTTTGTCTCAAAGGTTTTATGCAACGACGCTCAGGCTCTGGAAAGGGTTTGGCGCGCATCTCCCCTCCCAATCCACACCGATTGACGGGCATGGGCTTAGATCCTGCTAGGCCCACTAATAGGTGGAGGCGGCTAGGCGTCACCAATAGAATATGGGCCATCATCCTCGGATTCATCCTACTCGTTGCGGTATCGCGATATATATCTTTTTCAAACCATACGCGCGCTGGGTCATTTACGACAGAAGGCCTCGTACCAAAGAATTACTTGCATGATGCAAACTACCTTATCGGCAATTCATCCGAGGCTGCGAACCCGTTTGAATTTTGTCCTGTGTTTGGGCCCAAAGATGAAATTGCGAATAAGTACGGAGTGGTGCCGTTGGCGCAAAGTCGGTTGCATTTGGGGAGTGGGGGGAGGGTGCACCGGGTTATTCATAAGGCGCTTTTGGGTCAACCTGTGACTATCAGTGTGCTTGGTGGTTCTGGTACGTGTTATTTATCTCGTCAAAAAACCTATCTTGATGGTGCAATTGCGTAGTATCTGCATGTCATGCAGCAGGAGATGATCCATTGTCTCCTACCTGCTATCCTTCACGCTTTTTCCAGTGGTGGTCGAGCGTTTTCCCTCATCCGGCTTCAGAGCTTACAAACGGTGCTATGAGGCGAACAAACTCGGGCTACTTTGGATTCTGTAGCTCGCATCATATCCCAGAGAACACCGATTTGGTGATACTCGAATTTGACGTCGACGATGAAGGGTAAGCACAGATCTCCAGCTGAAGTGTTATGTGGTGTCTCAATTCTACCAGCACCCGGCGTGCGATGGAACAATTCGAGTTGCTGGTTCGCTCAATATTGGACCGCCCTGATCAACCTGCAGTCATCATTCTGGGGCATTTTAGTTCACAGATACACCAGGCATATGGATTTGCAGGGCCTGACCACTGGCACAATGTTGTCGCACAATTCTATGACGTGCCGCATATCAGGTACAATTTCGTCACTTGCCAAAAGAATGTTTTCTGACGCACATTTATATGTAAAGCGTCAAACCCATACTATATCCGTCTTACATGTCAAACCCTGACTTCATTAAGCCTTACTTTGCGGACCCCATCCTTGCGACTCCGACCGGTCATGAACTTCTCACTGACGTTCTCATATCATACTTCCAATCTCAGATATGTGCCGCGTGGTCAACGGCGGGTGGTCACTCGTACGAGACTATTCCTATCATGATGTCACATGGCTACCTCCCAGGTGCAGACACGCATCTCTTTGGTGGTATCGGCGCAAGGAAAGGTGCTGCGGTGCCTGAACCACCACGCCCGGTAGATGACGGTGCAGAAGCCGAGAAAAAACACGCACTAGCTCTTGCCCAAGCAGGATCTCAGCCTGTACCGATCTACCCCGAACTGCGAATTCCTCCTGTTCGAATTAATACGCGCCCTAGAGAGTCGCGGCCATTCGAAGAGGTCGCGCCGTTTTGCGCATCTGCTAATGACCTCGTGAACCCCGTACCTCCGTCGCTTTTCTACGGGTCTGGTTGGGCAGCGGCGCATCCTCCGGCAGGGTCCTCTCCTTTGCTTACGACTGGATATTATTGGTATAGCACGCAGCCCACAAGCAGGTTACGCGTACCTGTCAAAGTAGGCGCTGGAGATGTCGGGATTTATTACTTGAAAGAGCCTATAAGCCAGATTGGGGAGGGAAGTGAGATTGAGTGTTGGGTGGATGATAATTTTGGAGGTGCGGTGGTTATAGAAAATGCAGGAGACGTTAGTGAAGGGGTACCGACGTGAGTGTCTTGTTTTATTTTCGTTTGTGCGGTCATTGATGGATCATCAAGCCTTGCGGTGATTGATCAATTTGTTTCTCGAGGATCGCACTATGTCGACTGTGTGGTACTTGGAGAAGAGGGGCAAAGTGTTCCTGCTTTCAAAATCATTGGCGTTTTCGCGACGTAGGGTATCGTCGAAAATGATGCATGACAATAATGGACATACCTATGGACACTAATGGTGATATCGCCAGGTGGTGGCTATTAGCATTTACCTATCATCGTAGACCTGAAGATGGTTGTACTTTTGAACACTGACAATAATCCGGCTGACGAGCTTTTCTTTATATACAACTAAGGAAATTAATGCTGCCAGACTGCTTTGAATTCGTGTTTCTAATACGACAGTAAGTAGGGTGTCTACGTCCGAAGCCATGCCGTCTTTGCGATCTTCTTTAATCTCTTCTGTTCCTTGAAACGCTCCTGTGAAATTGAAATCAACACCCGATATGAACGAAAGCGATGTCTGATCTTACCAGATCTTTCTTCGTCGGACGTTTTCTCTTCTTGCCTTCTCCCTCGGCCTCGGCCTCAATCTCAGCCTTGTTGCGAGCCTCGACATCCCTCTCCCAAGCACCAACGTCAAAGTAGAACTCGCTCATGCGCTTAGCACGCTCATACTCTGACAAGTGAGTAGGATCGCGACTATCCGCCTTCGCAAAAGCACCAGTCCTCGCGTTGAACTTTGCGGTGTACATAAAATTGCTAGGAACACCAGACGAGGAAGCAAGTGACGGATCAAGATGGGCTAAGGATGGATCAATACCCTGCGCCATCGCGTTCGCTTGCAGCGCTGCGTAGTGAGAGTCTATTGTTGTGGAAGGACCAGATTGGGATGTAGAAGGTTCTGATTCAGAGGTAGCGGGTTGAAGGGGGTTTGCCCAAGTCGTTTCTTTGGTTTCTGAGTTGTAGAAATAATAGGTATTGTGCTCAGGAGACCATATGGCTTGCCATGATCCCGCTGTTGGGAGGTGAGCATGAGCGTTTGTGGCGTCCTGGTCTGTATCTGAAGGTTCAGCAGACTCCTCTGGGGAGGTTGACTCGCCAGTGGACTCGGGTGTCACCTCCGTGCGTTGCTCGACCTGGTCTTTATCTATCTCCTCCGTAGGACTAGCTGAACGGGAAGCCGACATGAGAGTTGGAGATCAAAGTTAGGTAAGAGTTAATAATATGATTATTATTTATGTTACGTTGGCTATGTAACATCTTATCAATGAAATTGATAAATAATTCTTTATCACACCGCCAATGTCTGAACAGCACACCCACATTCCAATCATGTGCTTACGCTCGGCACTAAAGCAATCGTCCCAGCCGAACTCACCCTGTTTGCTTCCGTTATCCTCCACGCCGTCGTCGCCACTATTGACCCCTCTTCCTTCTTCGTTCCTCACCCCACCAGCATCCACATCGCGACTGCCACCCCTCTTGTCCTCTTCAGCATCGCTCTCGCGGTCCCCGTCAGTAAACATGCAGCAGAACACGGCTCAGTCTGTCGCCGGACAAGGTTACACGCCAAAAGTGTCCTTCGACACATTCGAAAATCCCGCTGCTTCCATGTTCTCATTTACACTGCACGTGCAATCAGATGGATACGCTAGAAACAGAGCGACGAGGGTATTTCTTTGTGCATCGAGTCCAGATGAGAGTGGACGTTATGCTCTTGACTGGGCGCTGGAAAGCTTGGTGCAGGACGGTGATGAGTTGATCATCTTCAGAGGCGTTGATCCAGAGGATTTAGGTAGGTGGCTTTTACTATCTGGACTTCTTGCGAATGTTAAATCACAACATAGAGAAGGACCATGAAGTCGTTAGAGAAGAAGCCCGTGAACTTATGCGCCAGATTCAGGAGAAATGTATCGAGTACGATCCAGAGCGGAAGGTAAGCGGTCGCTATCATTACGGCATACATTCTCATTGTGTTTATCATAGCTCTCTATCATCGTCGAGCTTATTGCTGGCAAAGTCACTACAACGCTCGAGCGGTTAATTGCTCTATACCGCCCAGACTCAATCGTAGTGGGCACGAGAGGCCAGCGCGGCATGATGCAAGCCTGGGGTGCGGCGTTCGGCGCGCCAGGTGTGGGCAGTGTGTCGAAGTATTGCCTCTCGAATTCTCCCGTGCCCATCATCGTCGTTCGCCCGGAGAGAAAGGTCAGGAAAGTGCTTGCCAAAAGACGAGCCGATCCAAAGAGAGGCACCCATTTTGACGAGTAAGCATACCTTCATATGCTGCGATGCGCCCGCTTATATGATTCCTCGAATTGCAGGCTTACGAGGGCGAAGACGCAGAATATACAGAGTATTCCTATGTCTCCCTCTGTCACACCAGCGTGATAGATCTCATTTTTCTGTTTTTCTGCGACAGTTGTACCCATTGATTCTGTACCCATAGCCATCCTGTATTTCTAAGGCCTGAATGGAAGTCTGCCTTCTGCTCAACGTATAATTCTCCGCTGGAGATGCTATTTAGGTGATACGCAGTACCTAATGTGATTGCAGTGCCAAAACGCAAGTCGCCGACATCTTGACAGACAAAGTGGGACTACAATCATGTTGTGCACAAGGTAAGTAGAAATTTGCTTCAGCCATTTTGTAAGTAAATGACATCCATCTAGGCGCTAAGCACAGGTACGAGCTGCGATGTGCGTAATAAATGCGTAAAAGTACTTCGCTACTGATGCTATCCTTGAGTGCCCCGAAGTTCCAGCGTCCCTATGCGGGGCGTCCTGGTCCTCAATCATACGACGCAGATCATCGTACAAGCCCTCCGCTTTTTCGTCTGTCAAGCTGCTCAGCTGGGCGACCTTCGTGGCCTCCTCACGGTTCACCGATGCACCTTCGGACCTTGGTTTTAGACTGATATAAGTGGTGGCGGGCTCTAGTACTGATTTCCCTCGTAGCATACGTTACCCATACTCCAGCACATCTCATAGTCGCACCCAAAACACGCAAGCGCCACTTCCGCATTTTTCCTTCGCATGCAGGATCTCTTCCCCTCCTCCCCTCCTTTCTTCCAACGAAGACGCACCATATTCTTCATGACTAGGTGATCATCAATCCAGTGCCATCACCGGTCAAAAGCCCGTCCAGGGACCTCCTGATCTCCTATCAGACGAGGAAACAGGGTTTCTGGTTAATAGTACAGAATAGATATACCAATACAACAGTATAGGCTGATTTAGTCTAGCTTTGCATTGGAGGGTATTCCTGATGCAATTGTTGCATAAGCCTATCCAAAGCATTGTTGTACCGTGCAATCAGATCATCCGTCTCCGAGACAACATTTTTCCCGAGTCTCATCCCTGTGATAATAGTATAAGATTCACAATATGCGGAATGCAATAGCTCGATGACTTACATGAGTTCTTCTTCTCTGAGTAGTCCCTGATGAAACACGCACACTCTAGAGTCTGCTGGGCGATCTGTTCGACGATACTGAGCTTGGATGAAATCTGGCCAAGAGTGTCGTCTTGCGACATGAAGCAGTAAACTTCTTCAAATTTATCGAGAAGAGATTGTGCCAATTGGTCGCGTTCTGTTTGATCGAGAATAATCTATATAGAGTCAACAACTGCTGAACAAGAGAGCGAAACTAAACATACTTCGGATGCAGTGTGCAGCGCACCTAGCGCCATCTTTGCGTCAGGATGTGCCTATGCAACTTAATTAGCTCACTTCCAACATAGGAGAGCGGCCCATACATTCGCCAGAATTGGACTGAGAGTGTTAAAATTTTTGAGTGATTGAAGATATGTGGTCCGGAAATCGTCCGCCACAGCGAGACTTGCTGGGCCATTGTTGGCTGCGGATGCCACAGGAGTGACATGTCCCTCGAGTAGTCTCATAATTTCCTTACCCTCACAGGCACCCCGAAGTTTAGCATCAACTAATTGGGGAGCAGGACCTTCCTCCAGGCCAGACGAAGCAGCCTGAACCTGTGCGCCCACCAGAATTTAGAGACGAAAAACAAAATCGTTTTGCGTAATTACCTTCGAAGTAGGTTCTCCGGATGCTCCTTGATTCACACAGCCATGTGACTCATCCTTGGTGGACCTCAGACAAGTTCGAGATCAAAATAATGACCACCTACCCAAATATTCTGACTCAATGAAGCACCTTCATTATCGGCGTTCCGAACAGCAGGGATCCTGTGGCGGGAATGCTTGAAGTGTTTCCGCACAATATCAGCCATATTCCAGCTCCGCCAGCATTCACATCGACGTACAGAAACTTTTTTAGTCACATTCTTCTTAAATTTCCGCAGGGCCCGACACAATCCGCTACGGGGCTGGCTCTGGATAAAGGATGTGCCAGAGACAGCGACGATGTCATTAGCGCTTGTGGATAGTAATTTCATGATGGTACGTACCGAGCTCTTCCTAGCAGTTGCTTCTCTACCATTCCCTTGCTGGGTGTTCTGGTCTTCAGTTATACGATACAGAGCGTCGTAGTACAAGCCCTGCATAGAGGATAATGCAGCATTCACGGTAGCCTGAGCTACACCATCATTCACGAGGATCGCTTGTCTCTCCTGCAAATCGACCAAAGCTTTTTGCACCTTTGCAGGGAGATCTGCGAGCCACCCCCTCGGAACATCATACCAGCGTGTCAGATATAGCCTCGTCGCTGTTACTAAGGCTGGTATTCCATCAACGTAGTCGTCACCCCCTATGAGATATCTCGCGAAGTCCCATGCGTCTGCGATGAGTAGCTGCCACCTCTCCTCGGTAGGACTGAAAGGAAGATCCTTGCCTGAGGACTTGATTTTCCCGAAGATCACAAGAACGCAGAATCTAACATTCGGATCAAACTGGAAACAGGCTCCGCCAACTAGAGAAATACACCGGTCGAGATGGCCATCACGGGTCAGACGTTGGCACCAGTCGTCATCCTTCGTCAGGGCACAGATGAGGCGGACGTAGCAAGAGTCTCGATCTTCGTAGAAAGAGGTGCCGGGTCCGGCGTCGTGGATTGTCGGATTATCATTTAGACATACAGCAGTTAAAAGAGCCTGAGAAAGCTGATTCAGGAGTTGTGAGTTGACACCCCGTGGCATCGAGACACTGGTTATAGAAGCCAGATCTTCTTGAGCTTCAAAAACAGCTCGAAGCGCGCTATGCCGGACCCGGGAAGGTCTGGTGGAGCCCATACAGCGGATAAGCGACTTGATGTAGGACCGTCGCTTGGTAGAGCTCCCTAGTCCATGCATGGCGCTCAGTGCTAGCAAAGCATCACCCTCCGTTTCATCGTCTGTGCTATTCTTTGCATCATCCGCCAGGTAATCCACGAGCCAATCAAATTCTTCACAGCTGGGCTCACGCTCGTCGCTGTGACGCCACTGTAGATCACCTCTCCAAATCAACTCTTCATCGTCTGGACGTGAAAGTCTAGAGGACAGTCCATGGACAAGCATTGTTCTCAGAGCAGTACGTGCACTGGCCCGATGCTTCAGTTTAGCGTCCCCCTCCCATGGATTCTTGAGCCGGGCATAGGCGGCACGTCCAGCCATGAACGCATCGCGAATGAAACGATTTCGGGTTGACTGGAATTTATTATCCCCAAACGCCAGAAGTTCCTCGTGGATTTTCACCGACTGGACGCAAAGATGGGCCATGGCTTTGCCAAACATTACATATAACTCTTCCCTGTCACAATATGCCACGAAAATATACCGTAAGCGTGCGAAGGCTGTTGAAACATCAAGGTTCGGTGGCCATTGCACGCGAGGTACAATCGCAGCCGCAGCCTCGACAACTTCCGGGTTCGTCGGTGTCTCTAATACCCAGCGAACGGCGGACGATTTGACGAATTTATTAGGAGTGAATGTGAATTTCTTTGGAAGCATTTTTTTGCAAATGGCTACAAATAGCTCCGATCCTGGTGTCTGGAAAGGGCTGTCCGGACGCAACGCCGACACGAGGATAGTGCCCGCGTAGAACAGAATGCCGAAAGCTGTGGTGAAAATGATGATGCTGGATATCGTGGTTTGTTTGACCCACATGTTGGCGCTTAGCGAGAGGCCGAAGAGCAGGAGCGAAATCTGGAGCAGCACCAGGAATGTCTGCAAGACAATCTTTAGACGGAAACATTTTAATCCATCTAGCTTCATCTACCTGTCTACACCACGCTCTTCGAGAGTCCCTCGTCCTCGATTTGTCATGTAAGAGTGCAGCCATTGCTTTCCCAAGACAGCCCCGAACGCGGCCAAAACGCTAAACGCGAGGCTAGCGTATGCAAGCGTTTGAATCCAGATGGTCGAAGGAGAATATCCCGTAGATGATGAAAGAGTGTTGATGTCAGGTACAGAATTTGGGCCATTGACAGTTATCTGAATCAAATGGAGGAGGAGGACATTGGTGGTATCTCCTGGATCGGGCTGCATCCCGGCGATGAAGGTCGAGTTGACGACTGCGAATATACCAGCCTAATACGCCTGTGAGACTTGCATTGACGGACATAGAAAGAAACCCACAAAATTTAGAATATTTCCCATATCGTCATAGGCCCGCCCGACGAAGTCGCAATCATACTCATGAGAAACTGTCTTGTATGCCGCCCAAAACTTTAAATTGTCATATTTTCCGGGTTCTTCTGCGATAGGTTTTCCTTTGAGGACATCGAGAATCTGTTCCAAGGTGTTCGACCTTTGAGACAATATAGTTAGACGTCAGGTGTGCCGAGCTGGTTGGTAATCTTACATATTCCTGGCTAAGCCTCCTTGAATGGACACACTTTCCTCGCTCGCGTTGTTCGGGATTATTTCATCCTGGATCTGCTCCAAGGCGCTTGACCTTTGAGAAAATACAGTCAGACGTCGAGCATGCCATACTGATCGTTCGACATTCACTTATTCTTACGAGGGTCGACCTCAATAGACACAGCCGGTTCCTCGGTCACCGCATTTGCATAGATCGCATTCCTGTGTCCATAAGTATTATAGACAACCCAGTCCAAGTTGCCACTTACTCAATGGTCAGGAGGTGGGTATCAGCAAGTGCGAGAGGGGATCGTGGGGATGCGCTTGCCATGTTTTGGGCTGGGGACATAGGAAAGTAGGGAGGGAGAAATGGTGGAAATACATAGTTGGTGCTCTGCACATCAAAGAGGCACGTTCTTATCTGACGCCAAAGCCCTGTAGCCGATCGCGCCGGAACACGAGGTGCTATAGAATCAGGCCCACAAGGCAGGCGTTTGAAATTTTCCGAGGCGCTCATCTTGAGAAATGAACCTACCATACTATTCTTGAGTCTCAAAAACCCACGGAAGTATCGGACCAATACATAGAGGAGGCGAAGGAGAAATGAGGTCAGGAACTTCGGAAGATATGACTTGCTTAACCGCTGCGCTGGCGTCAATTTTGACACAGAAGCATGCTCTTATCTGGCGCCAGAGCCTGTTGCATATGTGGCTGATGGTCTCCCCAGCGCAAAATCCTGGTGCCCGGGTGACCGAAGAAGTAGCCCTGTTGCAATGCGAGGTAAATACCCAACAAACCATTTTTTTTCTAAACATTCTAAACATTGAGCCACCGATGGGTGCTGCGGTGCATGGAACCCTGATATTGCGTGATTTGCGAACTCGGTGGGAGGTCACAGTACCGACTGGGTAGCATTATCAATTCATTCCACCCGAGTGAACAATTAACTCGATTGAAATGACGATGATATAAGGTGCACACGTATAGTCGTTCTTGAAAGCTTTGAAAGACATGCGGAAGGGTATAGTCAGCTGCTTGTTATCCGCCAGGAGTTCGCAGGATACACAGAGGTCTGAAAGAGTCCTGGAAATTGCATCAGAATAAAGAGGTTATATCAGGGAAAAACACACGAAGATTGTGCACCATGAAATCCTAGTTCTAGGATTTCGAATAGCCCTGAAGCGGACGGTTCCCTCTGACTGAGAACTGTGGCCCTAACCCGCAAAACGACTAGTAATATATATAAGCAGAAAGTGACAGAAATTTTGAGATCAGAGAGCTTTGAAAAAAAGCAAAGTGGTTTCAATTGTTCTTGTCCATGAAGAAAGAGAACAATCAAGAGATAGTACGTCATGCATGACCTCAGGCTCCAGCATGCTTGAACCAAATAAGGCCGCGTTTACTGCAGGAGGAGTTAACGATTCATCTATTGGTTTGTCTAGGGGGAGACTGTGATTCACTGGTGTCGGACTTGACAAAGGCAAACACAGGGCCTTCAAGTTTTGTACTTGATTACATAAGGGCCTGGACCTCGCTGCACATAGGGTTAGGGTTTTGCTGATGGCATCATAGGTGTACTCCCATGCGCCTGCTCGTGCGATGCCTCGAATTGCAGGCTTACGAGGGCGAAGACGCAGAATATACAAAGTATTCCGATGTCTCATCCTGTCACACGGGCGTGATAAATTTCATTTGTCTGTTTTTCTGCGCAGTTGTACATACTGACCATGTACTCATAGCCGCCCTGTATTTCCAAGACTTGAATGGAAGTCTGCCTTCTTCTCAACGTGTAGTTCAGCTCGATTCGTCGATGGAGGAGCTATTTAAGTGATACTCAGTGCCAAACGTGGTAGCAGCACCAAAACGCCAGTTGCTGACTCCTGACAGGCAAACAGAGCTACGACTGCAATGAACACGAGGTAAGTAAAAAACACTGTAGCTATGATGTGAGAACCAGAAAAGTATTCCGCAACTGATGCTACATTCAGTATCCCAAAGTTCCACCATCCTTTTGCGGGGGTTTCTGGTCCTCAGTCATACGACGCAGATCATCCCACAAGTCCTGCATAGAGGATAACGCTGCGTCCACGGTCGCCTGATCCATACCATCATTCACAAGTCTCGCTTGTCTCTTCTGCAAATTGAGCAAGGCACCATCCACCTTTGCAGTGAGATCTGCGAACCACTTCCTCGGACCACCATAATTATCCGAGACTGTCAAAGTCAGCCTCGTTATTGTCACGAAGGCTGGTATTCCATCGACATCGTCGTACACTTTGAGGAATGATTGCGCGCAGTCCCATGCGTGTGCGATGAGTAGCCGGCACATCTCCTCAGTAAAACTGAAAGGAAGATCATTACCCGAGGACTTGATGCGCCCGAAGATGACAAGAAGGTAGAATCCAATCATCGAATCACGCTGTCGATAGACTCCGTCAATCAGAGAAATGCACCGGTCAAGATGGCCACCATGAGTCAGATATCGACACAGCTCGTCGTTCTTTGTCAATGCACAGATGAGGCGGATGTAGCAAGAATCTCGACCAAGGTGGAAAGAAGCGTCGGGTCCAGTGTCATGGGTTGTCTGGTCGTTATTTGGACGCACAGCAGTTAAAAGAGCACGGGAAAGCTCATTCAGGAGTTGTGCGTCGACACCTGGTGGCATCGAGGCACTGGTTATAGAAGCTAGTTCTTCTCGGGCTTCACAAATAGCTCTAAGCGCGGTATGCCGGACTCGATGAGGTCTGGTGGAGTGCATACAGTGGATGAGCGAGCTGATGTAGGACCATCGCTTGGTAGAGCTCCCTAGTCCATGCATGGCACTCAGTGCAAGCAAAGCGTCACCTTTTGTTTCGTCGTCTGTGTCATCCTCTGCTGCATCCACCACGTAATCCACGAGCCAATCAAATTCTTCACAGCTGGGCTCACGCCCGTCGCTGTGACACCAGTGCAGATCCCCATTCCAAATCAAGTCTTCATCGTTCGGACGTGAAAGTAGGTTGGACTGTCCATGGACAACAAGTGTTCTAAGAGCAGTGCGTGCATTGGCCCGATGCGTCGGTACAGCTTCCATTGCCTGTATATTCGTGGAGTCATAAAGATCATGAAGGCCGTCGATATGTGGTTGAGCTTCTCCTTGGGAAGTCTTGAGCTGATTGTAGGCGTCACGTCCCGCTACGAATGCGTCGCGAATGAAACGGGTTTGGATCGAGTTAAATTTATGATCCCAAACAAACACCAGAAGCTCCTTGTCGATTTCCACCGACTGAATGCAAAGATGGGCCATGGCTTTGCCATACATTACATACAGCTCTTCCCTGTCCTGACATTCCTCGAAAATATCATATAAACGTGAGAAGGCTGCTGAAGCATCAACGTTCGGGGGCCATTGCACGCGAGGTACGATCGCAGCTGCAGCCTCGACAATTTCAGGGTTCGTCGATGTCTCCAATATCCAACGAATAGCGGATGATTCGCCGAATATATCAGGAGTGAATGTGAATTTGTCTGGAAGAATTTTTCGGCAGATGGCTACAAATAATTCTGACACTGGTGTCTGGAAAGGACTGACTGGACGCAACACCGATACGAGCATAGTGCCTGCGTAGAACACAACGCCAAATGCTGTGGTACAGATGATGACGCTGGATATCGTGGTTTGCTGTGCCCACATACGGGCGCTTAGCGAGAGGCCGAAGAGCAGGAGCGAAATTTGGAGTAGCACCAGGAATGTCCGCAAGACAGTCTGCATGCGGAAATATTCTACTCCGTCTAGCTTCGTCTGCCTCTCTATGCCGCGCTCTTTGAGACTCCCTCGTCCTCGAGCTGTCTTGTACGAGTTAAGCCATTGTTTGCCCAAGACAGCTCCGAACGCGGCCAAGACGCTAAATGCGAGGCTAGCGTAGGCAAGTGTTTGCACCCAGACCGTCGAAGAGGAAAATCCCGTAGATGAGGAAAGAGTATTGATGTCAGGTACAGAATCTGGGCCGTTCACAGTTATCTGGATTAGACACAGGAGGAGGGCATTGGTAGTGTCTCCTGGATTAGGCTGCATCCCGACGATAAAGGTGGAGTTTACAGCTGAGAATAGACCAGCCTAATACGACTGTGAGACTTGCATCGGGAGACTAGGAAAGAAACACACAAAAGTCAGAATAATGCCCATATCATCATTGGCCCGCCCGAGGAAGTCGTCATCGTACTCAGTCGAGACTTTCTTGTATGCCGCCCAAAACTTTGAATTGTCATCTTTTCCATGTTCTTCTATGATTGTTGATCCTTTGAGGACATCGAGGATCTGCCCCAGCGTGTCCGACCTTTGAGCGAATATAGTCAGACATCAAGTATACGGTGCTTATGAGTTGACATTCACATATCCTTAGCAAGGCTTCCTTCGATGGACACCGCAGGATTCTGGTTCGCGTTATCCGGCTCGGCGCCATCGTCCGGGATCTCCTCCAGGATGCTTGACCTTTGAGACAATAGAGTCAGTCAAGTCACTACCATGCTGATCGTTTGACATTCACATATTCTCATGAAAGTCGACCTTGATGGACACAGCAGGTTCCTCGGTCACTGCATTCGCATCGATCGCATTCCTGTGCGTCTATGAGTTTATAGACAGCTCAGTCTAAATTTCCACTTACTCGTTGGTCGGGAGGTCAGTATCGGCAGGTGCGGGACTGCAGCTGGATCGTGGGCGTGCGTTGTGCATGCTACGTGCTGAAATGGACGTGGGTAGAAGAAAGAAGGGATGAATGGGGGAAGCAAACAACTTCAAGGGGGGCTACTGCCAACATCCTTACCCTTGCTGCGAGTAAACTTTTTGAACAGGAGATTCCAGGCCCCAGGAACAGGAGATTTCATGAAAAGGAACACGACCTTCAGTCAGGCGCTATGTGACAGTGGGCCAGGCCTTCATTTTCGCATCGGTGGTTGATCCTTCCCGCTGGTATTGACCACTAACGTGTCCATCGGACTCCATCCTCGAGCAAATCGGGACTACTATCCCTGGCTCTGGGACTCGGAGGTGGGTTTTAACTTTTGTCAGACGGCTGATGCGTCGGAACTCTTTCGAAAAAATCTACGATGGACCCATAGTCGTTACTGTTACCCGTAGTCTTTCATCTCTGTAGCGAAAGCTGCGAAACTCTTGTATGTCTTTTCGGGAGGGTCTCTATCGATTCTATGCTACTTGCTCTAGATATCGACAATCCAGAGGATTTGGGTGAGCCCAAGTCAACTACTTACTACGCGATCTAGCAAAATGATGTCCCCTATGCGCCTGATCCAGGACAAGTCTAAGTGTACCGTGAGCGGCCTAGAACGAAAGGTATGTGGCCTTCTTTTTTACACGGCCGTTCTCATTAGACTGGTGACATACCTGACGCCAAATGTGGCCAATTGCGCCGGAACACGAAGGTGCCGCAGAATGAAATCGTGGAGACAGGCGGCATTTGAAGTCTGCTAAGACGCTCATCTCCAGGGATAGCCTTAGCACGACATTCCTGATTCTCAAGAGCGCACGGAAGTACCAGATCAGTACGTGTAAGAGGCTAGGGAGGGGTGGTTACCGGAACTTCGGGAGGATGACTTGCATAGTCGCTGTCTGCTGGCATCAATTTTGACACCGAAGAATACTCTTATCCGGCGCCAAAAGCCTGCTGCACATATGCAGATGCCGGGGCAGTGGGACACGAGGCCCTACAGGACCATCTGCTCTGTCTTCCGAAGAATAAGGGTTAGCGCGCGGTTCTACGTAAATATTCATTGTGAGAAGCTCGCAAGTATACAGGCAATGACGGTCAGGCACATACATGAGGAGGGAAGTAGAGGATCTTCAGAGACGCCCGCACGATGCTTCCCTATCGAAAGAATTTTCGATAGTCATGAATATGATGATACCTGACTCGAGGGTTCGATCCACCCCCACCGTTCGAGGTAACGATGTGTAGTACGAAGCCTCGCGGTGATTCGCAGTCAAGAGTTCAATGAGTTAAAGGCACGCCCCAGTTGTTGTCGTCACGTGATGAGGTTGTGCATTGATAACCACAGCGTAATCATGTCGAACCAACCTGTCTGGTCGAGATGGATGTTAGTTGAACGTCACCGAGACTTCATGGGGGTTGGCTCGTGACTCATCAAGGTGTATATTTCATTGTAGCCAGGAGTACCCACTTGATGACTTTTTTATACAGACCGTTGGGTTGTACCACGATGTTTCACCGCTGTCGTGGCGCGGAATAAAAAGGCCTCCTGTTTGGGGGATCTGCCACTCGCAATAATAGATGATACTGGAGCAAAGTTCTTACCTGCAATATAATTGCATACTTGGAACACAATGAGTGGGAGTCTGGGGACGGGGGTCAAGCGCGCAGGCCATGGTAGAAAAGGACAGGCCATTGTTGTCTATTGTTGTGCAAAGGCTTTGTACCTGATTACATAACAGTCTTTATTGTTTCAGTGTCTGATTGTGTTCCCACGTGGGAGGACAATAGTGAAGCGGAACTAAAGCCACAATTGAAACAACAAAAATGCGAGAACGGCATACTGGCTTTCGACGTTTCTCTCCCTTATACTATTCAGACGATTGCAGACGCGAGCTCATCGCGCAGAACAACGATGAGGAACCATGACCCAGCATCGGATCCTTCAATTCGGTCAACAATTCATTCGGCTTCTTCGTCGACACTTGATATCAAAAATGACACCAATGTCTCTGAGACAACGTCCATCCATGACATTTCTAACACTCGTGCAGCACCTGTACCATCGATGAAACTGCTGTTCTCATTCCTCACTCCGCGAAGGAAGCTGGTCCTTCTAACGCCAGCCATTCTGTCTTCTGTCGCTACCGGTGCTATTGCTCCCCTCATGACTTATGCCGTCGGGCAGTCATTCAACGCCTTCGCTGCTTTCCCATTGACACCCAACCCACCGCAATCCGCCAAGGATACGCTACTTCATGGTGTGGGCATCGCAGCAATTGAGCTCGTAGCACTCAGTATCAGTGCGCTAGTCATGAGCAGCATCACAAGCAGCTTGTGGATTTCGACTGGGGAGCACAATGTCGTGGAGCTTAGACGACTCGTGTACCAGTCTGTCGTGAATAAGGAGATGTCATGGTTCGATCTTCGCATGGGGGTCGACGGGTCTGCACCTGCGGGCCATGTGCAAGACACGTCCGAAGATTCCCCCGTAGGCGCTGGCGGTCTCATGGCCAAGTTTGCCAGGTTAGCAAATTTTCTTATCTGTCTGAGCTTTTAATTCTGATGGTCTTTTTATACACCCCACAGAGAAACTGATGAAGTACGCGCGGCTTCGTCCCTGGCAGCAGGCCAGCTGCTTCAATATTTAACCACCACAACCACGAGCCTTGTGCTCGCATTCGTTTGGTCGCCGCTTCTCACCCTTGTCATTCTTTCAGCCGCCCCGGCATTAATTATCATTCAGGCATTCTCCCAAGTTCTAGCGGGCCCTCTCCTTGCTCGTGAGCGCACATTTACCGCGAGTGCTGCTACCGTCGTAGAACGCGCGGTTTCTGCAATTGCCACCGTCAAAGCATTCAACGCGGCTACGCACGAGGCTCGGGTACTTTCCCGTGTGCTCGGACGCGTAAGGGCAGCTGCGAATGGACTTGCGAGTATCTGGGGCCTTACATGCGGCTTGAGCCAGTTCGTCACAATGGCAATGTTTGTACAAGGGTTCTGGTTCGGGGCTCACCTTGTCCGGGAAGGAAAAAATACGCCCGGTCAAGTCATGAGCGTTTTCTGGGCATGCCTTATCGCAACGAGCAACCTCCAAATGGCCGTACCTCTTCTCATCACCTTCATGAAGGGCAAGGTCGCTGCTGCAGAGCTCGCAGGCATGATTTCCGAAGCACATCAACCATCCTCAAAGCGTCATCCACAAGAACTTCGGAAAATCGAACCGAAGTCATTTTATGGCGAACTGAGCCTGACTGGTGTGTGCTTCGCATATCCCGCACGACCGGACGTCCAAGTACTCCACAACGTAACCATGTACCTCCCCGCACGTGAGACGACATTCATCGTTGGATCAAGCGGTTCCGGCAAGTCCACACTTGGTGCAATCTTGATGGGCATTTACAATCCGAACTCTGGCTATGTTTGTCTGGACGAGCAGGATGTGCGATACATTGACGCCGCGTACGTGTCGGGCCGCATAGCCGGCGTAGCGCAGGGTACATCATCTGCACCTGTCTTCCCAGGAAGCCTCCACGAGAACGTGGCTCTTGGCGCAGTGGGAAAAGGCAAGCGACCGGAGGACGTTACTAGAGCAGAAGTAGAAGAGGCATGTAGAGTTGCGATGCTTGAATCTTGGGTTGTTGGTCTAGACCAAGGCTACGAGACGCTATTGAGCGGTACTGGTGCGGAAGGCATTCAGTTGAGCGGTGGGCAGCGCCAGAGGCTCGCGATCGCGCGGGCGCGGATACGTGACCCTGAGATATTGATTCTCGGTAAGTTTTGCTTTTCTCTTTCGTATATCTGATCTCTTAGTCATGATTTTTTTTCGTTTCAGATGAAGCAACGTCAGCATTAGACCCCCCGACTCGCGCACTCATTTTGGCTGCTATTCGAAGGTGGCGACAGGACAGCACGACAATCATCATTACGCACGACGTTGCTGCAATTGAAGAGAATGACTTCGTCTACGTCATGAGGGAGGGTTCTGTGGTCGAACAAGGCTTCCGATCAGACCTCGAGCAGGCAGATGATGAGTTCGCCCGCATGCTTCGTACTGGCGGGCTTGCAGTTGAAGACGACCTCCCTGGGTACGATGCGGTCGCAGCAATCCTCGCAGGGGAGGAAGAAGAAGAAGAACTCCCAGTTCACGAACGACACATGAGTGTGGCCCCCACATTGGGCGGCATGCGCCCCGTCACTGCAACACTTGGCAATTGGATGTTCGATGTTGTTGCGGAGCTTACGAAATCGGGTACAGCACCACCATCTCTTCCCACCGCAGCAGAGAAGGATAAGGACTGGCGGATGAGTCGATTTATCCCCCCTAGTACGTTACCCATAGACGAAATGCCGGAGTTCAAGGGTGGTGCATCAGGGAGACAACGGAGACCGAGCAGCATGTCGATATTCGTCCCCGAGATCATGGTTCCCCCCCGCACATACGGCGGCCATCGTTTCAGCTTGCAGTTCACCCCTACCTCCCCGACATTTTCACGCCCGAGCTTCTCTATGCCGGAGCCTATATCCATGGTCGAAGTCGACGAGGAATTCGAGACTGAGAAGGAAACATTGAAGCGCAGCGCTGAGGAAGCCGCGAACAGGAGAGAGCGCAGAGAGCGCAAGCATCATGGCGCCCTACAGAGTGTCGTCGTGCCTCCATCTGGAAATGTAGACACCCAAGACCAATCCAACCTTTCTCCAGCCCCGGGCCTTTTCGCCCTCCTCCGTGCCGTGTACCCCACCATTCCCGCTAAGCCAATTGTTTTCGTCGGACTCGTCATCTGCCTGCTAAGCGGGGCGATGACACCCATATTCTCATTCCTCCTTTCCAGACTCATTGTTCTAGTTTCGGCTGGTGGCTCAGATGCCAGCAGGATCAACTCCTACGGTGGTCTCGTCCTCGGAATTGCAGCTCTAGATGGGCTTCTTCTTGGTTCAAAATTCTTCTTTATGGAAACCTCCGCTATGCGCTGGGTCACTCGCCTCCGCGACATCGCTTTCTCCCGTATTCTCAGTCAGGATAAGAGCTGGTTTGACCGTCCCGAGAACGGCGCAGCTAGACTCACCCAAGTCATTGTGAAGGATGGCGACGACGCTCGTACGTTGATTGCTGTCGTGGTAGCCCAGATTGTTGCTGTTGGCGCGATGATGATGATCGGCCTTCTTTGGGCGATGGCGTGGGGATGGCAATTAACACTTGTTGGGCTGGCTATTGGGCCTGTGTTTGTTGGAGTCATGGGTCTTCAGACCAACCTTATGGGAAAATGCGAGGTGCGCAATAAGCGGGCTCGCGAGGAGGTTGCCAGGGTGTACTACGAGGTAAGTTTTTGTCATTGCTTGCCTAATATCTCTCGTCCTGATCTGTTCCTAGTCTATTCTCAATATCCGTGGTATTCGTGCTATGTCACTTGAGCCTGTTCTTCAGGTTCAGTTTGACAAGGCTGCTTCGCAGTGCCTTTCCACCGGTATCCGCGGCGCCTTCGTCGAGGGGTGCTCTTATGGTGTTGCCAGCGCTCTCATCTACTTGGCAGAGGCCCTTCTTTTCTATGTTGGCGCTGTGCTCATCGCCAAAGGCACGTACACATACCTCCAGATGTGTCAAGTCCTGAACCTCGTCGTGTTCACCGTCTCCATCGGCTCCCAACTCATGTCCTTCACTCAAAAGATTGCCAAGTCTGTTCTGGCCACGCACGATCTGCACGAGCTCATCAAGCTAGACACGACCAGCTCCGAGTCTCAGGGTATCCTCCGTCCAAGGATCGAGGGCGATCTTGTCTTCAAAAATGTATCATTCTCTTACCCCACCAACCCTGATGTCTCTGTCTTGAACAAGATGTCGGTGCGCATTGCGGATGGAGAGTGCGTAGCGATTGTAGGCACTTCCGGATGTGGCAAGTCAACCATAGCGTCACTCCTCCAACGTCTCTATGAGCCTACTTCAGGCACCATCTCAGTCGGCCTCAATGAACTCCGTGCAACGGATATCAACTATCTTCGCGACCATGTTGCCGTCGTCAGCCAAACCCCCAACCTCTTCGACGCAAGCATCCGAGAAAACATTGCCTACGGACGAGTCGGCGAGGACAACGGAATGAGCGACGCAGATGTCGAGCGCGCTGCTCGTGCAGCGAACGTCCACGAATTCGTGATGTCACTGCCGCAGGGCTATGACACGCTCATCGGCGAGAACGCGTCTCTCATCTCAGGTGGACAAGCGCAGCGTTTGCAAGTCGCACGCGCACTTGGACGACCTGCCAAGATTCTGATTTTGGACGAGTGTACTTCAGCGCTTGATCCTGCCAATCAGACGGCTGTCCTTGAGACGATACGGGCTGCTAAGGTTGGGAGGACTACTATCATGGTGACACACAAGGTGCCCGTGATGAAGATGTGCGATCGTATCCTTGTCATCGAGGATGGCCAGGTGCGCGAGCAAGGCACGTATGAGAGCCTCATGGAGGGCAAGGGCCTCTTTGCCAGGCTGGCAAATGGTGGAGAGTGGGTTAGCGAGTAGAGGCTCGCTGGCTGCTGTGTCTGTTTCTTTTTATCATTGGATTTCTTATTTTCTAACGGATATAACTTACTGCCGTGATAGCTATACTTTCGACATTCGCTCTATATTCTTTGGTTTGTTCTTTCATTCTCTACTTTTTGACTGGGCGCAATGACATTTCACGACTACGCATTTGTAGTACTACCACAATCATTCTGAATTATTTACTCATTTGTACTGTAGTTACTATCAAAGAATTTACATGTTGTACAATTGCAATAGAATGAAGTTGCAGTGACGTGAAAGTGAGAGACTGCCTACCCTTCCCGCCCTGTTGTCACTCAGCGAAATAATGCCATGTTCGACATCTGCGCAGAACTTGCCGCGTCCGTAACCTGTTACAGTCGCTGTCCTACGGCTCCACTAACTTCTAAACACCCGCTTCCACCCTTTAGTCAATGCAACCCCTGCTTTTGTACCCACCACCAACCAGTTGCAGTAATATTAATTTCAGTGGACGGTACTTCCGCTGCACCCTCCTGTTTTCCAACACCTCCTGCCAACTTAGGCTCGCGCCTGTTGTCACATGCTACCGCTCTCGCCTGCACCTGCCGTTCTCTCAAGTACTTGCAAATATTAAGTGTTTTTTGTTTCCTCTTGTAACTGATGCAACCATCGAGTGCCTCCCGCGTGCTCTTGTCCCGTCTTACATGAGCCCTCCTACACCTTCAATTGTACCTGCCGCCATGATCTACACCCACACCCCGACCATCTTGTGTCCCGATACCTCCCGCCTATTCATGTGCATGTGAGCTCCTCGGTGCTTGATGCCTGTCTCTATCATGACATTCATGACTTAAACTAGTTCATGCATCATGGGAGAAGTTCAAATTCAATATATTTGTAGATTTCTTCGTACCAAGTGTGACTTAAGCAGACAAAATTTAAGAATTTATTGATATGATAAGACCGTAGTAGTAACTACATACCGCTCATCACGATGAGCGCGTGCTAAATTTTGGAATCATCACCGTTGAGCAGCGTTTAAATTCCGTTCGAAGCCAACCGCCAAAGCCTTATAGGCTAAGCCCGGCAGAGTCTACGTAGATTAGCCCCAGCTAGTGGCCATTTCCCAGACGTTCTCGCAGTGACCTGTTCTGAAATTTCCTAATCGATACTAGATGTAGCACCCCTTCATGTCTTCTTCATCCGTCGCAAATTCTTCCGTAGAAGATGAAACTCTCCGCGCTCAAATTTTCCAGAGATTACACCCTCGCGTTTATCTCGAAAGGTTTATCGCTGAGAAAATCAGGCCAGATGGACGGACGTTTGATGAGTGGCGCAACGTTTCTGTGAATGTCGGTATGTGACTTCGGATTTGTCCAGCTTTTCAGTGCTTACGCATGATGTGCGCGCTCCAGGATCGATATCAACGGCTGATGGTTCTGCTCTTGTGCGTATGGGAGATACCACGATCGTCTGCGGCGTCAAGGCAGAAATTGCAGAGCCCGAGCTCGATCGCCCTGAACAAGGGTTTTTGGGTGATTTCTTCTATTCCTTCCTTCTGCACATAGCAGTAGGAGCTGATTAATTCGAAATTTGCGCAGTACCCAACATCGATTTGCCCGCAATCTGCTCTCCAAAATTCAAACCAGGTCCTCCGACGGAAGAAGCCCAAGTCCTTTCTGATAGACTAAACGAAGCTCTCGTCGCGTAGGTTATCGCGCTGCGTGTTGTTTGACTTTGAACTCATGTCTTTTCTTCTTCCCCGACACAGCTCAGGCGCGCTTTCATTATCTTCATTGTGCATTCACCCCGGAAAAGCTGTTTGGACGCTTTATGTGGACTGCACGTGTATAAATTATGATGGCAATGCTTTTGACGCTGCACTGCTAGCCATGTTGAGCGCGCTTAGAAATAGTGGGTTTCAACATGCTAGAAGGATGTCGCATAATTGATGACACGAACTAGCTACGCTGCCCAAAGCGACCTACAACGAAGAAACTGGGCGCACGACGTGTTCGCGGAAAACTCGATCACCAGTACAATTGACTCGAAATTTTGCTTCGACGTCTTTTGGAGTGTTAGACACGTACGTTCTCTGCTCGCTTTATCAAATACGCGTCATTTATGCACCCATCCTCCACTCTTAGATCCCACGTTCTCTCAGATCTCACTGCATTCGAAGAGCCCCTGACGGACGTGACGCTGACGGTTATCGTAGATGACCGAGGGGAGCTTATCAGCATAACTGAGTCGGGCGGCGCGATCTCGGAAGAGACATTGTTGTGGTGTATGAATAGAGCAAAAGAAAGAGCTTTGCAGCTCAGAGATTGATGGTACACGAGTCTGTGTGGAGACAGTTGTGAGTGAAGAGGTTGACTCTCGTTGGCGTAGCCTGCCATGATATGAGGTGACAGCACCTTCATAACAGGAAGGCACTATAAAGCGCTTACATTACCACGGATGCTATAGTCCGTTGCCGATATCCTCATGTGTTTTCGAACATCCGAACGTCGTCGCCGCCGATCTCAATACCACCGTAGGTGGCGGTGATGGCAGTTGTCAACGATTCGGTCATAATAAATCACGCTGGATGTACCATCAGGTTTTCCCGCTTTTTAGCATATGCCACGGCATGGCAAGCATGGTCTAGTGTTAGTGTACATTGTCATGACGGCGATTACGATGGTCGATCCACACGCTCCACCACGAGTCCAACCTCATCAACAAAATTTCCATGGCCCGACTTGAAGTAACGGCAGTCTTTCAAGCCATCAAGGTTGGCTTAATGCTTATGCGAAGGAATGACTCGGCGTAGGGATTCTGCGGACAAATGTCTATTAAATTTCTTGGATCGGCATGTCTACCTCGCATGATCACCACCTAGGATCCGCCTTTTTCTCATCCCATGGTTTGGAAATGGATGTGGGTATATTCTTGATGAGAGTTTATAAGTGCGACGGGCGATGGTAGGCATATAACATTACTCCCCCCACCGATGGGGCAATATTTGACACACTTTGCAGTGCTTTGCGCATTTCTGGCTAGCTTGTGTGTGCAAATCCATGCTCTCTCCCCGGACTATTCTGCATGCCAGTTACAACAGAATAAAAAAACCTCCCCCTTGACTGGGTGCCCAAAAGGAACGCTGTTTGTGTCGCCCACAGATAGCAGAGCAAGTTTTAAAACCGTCCAGGCTGCTGTGGAGTCCCTGTGGGTAGCAGCCAGAATTTGACATCTGTCTTATATCTTGATATTCGCACAGGCCAAAGACGGGCGACGCAATCATTCTGATTGGAGCGGGAGAATACTTTGAAATGGTCAATGTTGCGCGGTCCGCACCGCTCACTCTTCTGGTATTTGCCATTTTATCTGTGAAGTTCAATCGCCGAGACATTTTTGTATAGGGCCAACTTGATCCTGACACTGCTCGCGACCCAGCGGGGAATGCTTCTCAGCGCAACCTTGTTCACATTTGGAACAATTTGTATGTCCACGGTGGGCTGACCGACGAGGAGACTGCAACCCTCACCGTCGCACGTCCCAGCGGACAGCAGTTCGGCAACACTGACTTCAAAGCGTATAATATCAATTTCGAAAATCGCGCTGTAAGCTTCGACATCTTTTTTACACTCACATCTGTACAATCTCGACGATTCAGGCCAATTACTCGATTTCTCAAGCTCTCGCTGGCTCGTTCATCTATGCGAATGTTTCCTTCTATGGCTGTACCTTTGCAAGCTGGCAGGATACGTGGTACACTGGCCACGGGGCATATTCATATGCTGTTGACAGCATAATATACGGTCAAACTGATTGTGAGCCATGTGGCCTCGATTTATGTGGGTTGCAGTTGCTGATATTGTCGTAAGATCTTTTCGGATTTGGCACGGCGTAAGGATGTATCAATGAATGTATGAATCCCCTGAGTAACTATTGGAATAGCTGGTTCCAAAACGTGATTTTGGCCAATCGAGCTTGTGGTGGTGGTATCACTGCATGGCGAAGCACGGAAGGCACCAAGAATGGGGCATTCATCGCCGATTCGAAAATCATTCGGGTCAGTATTTTTCCTGGTGATTATTTGCTTTAATTGTTATTTTCACTATTCAGTCCCCAGATGCAAATATCACCACCGTGACTGATGGTAGATGCTACCTCGGTAAGCTAGAAATGGAGAACACACATTAATTATAATGCTAAGCTTGCACTTTCTTCTCTGTGTAGGACGCCCGTGGAATACCCTAGCTGTCGCCGTATATTTGCGTACATACATGGATGAGAGCATTCATCCTGCGGGTTTCACACACTGGTCCAGAGAGTAAGCACGATTGCAAAATAATGATGCCAATCGCTAACTTGTCTATGACAGAAAATCTATTCCAGACACCACATATTTCGCAGAGTATAATTCGTACGGTAAGCCTCGTGCCCTATGCTGCCAGTATCGGATCCTTATGTCGCTCGCAGGTCCTGGAGGAGACACGTCGAAACGTGTACCCCAAGAATTTATCTTGAATGCCATGCAGGTGAATAAAAACTTCACACTGGAGTCGGTGTTTGCTGGTACACCAGCATGGATTGACTTTAACTATAAATATTGATGGGTGTTGTCATACTGTTTATACTACCAATACTTGGAAATTTGATTGCTCTGTACCGCCCAGACCCAGTAGCGAGTCGTGAGCTATTTAACTCAGATGATTACTACCCGACCCAGTCCTGACCGAGTCGTGTTACAACAACCATACATACGCACTGTCCTTCACCACAGCCAGAGTGCAGGAAGTTGAGTAGTGAGAAACTGAGGTGTATCTGTCCATGATATTTCTAACACCCGAATGGAAGTTTGCCCTCTCCTCGACGAGAAGTTCAACTCGATTTGGCACTGGAGAAGATTAAAACGCAAGTCATCGACTTCTTGACAGACAAAGCAGGACTACAATCGTAGTGTGTACAAGGTAAGTAAAAAATTACTATAGCCATTATGAGTAAATGTCATCTCATGGATATCGATCAGGCGTCGATCTATGCATAGGAACGAACTGCGACGTGTGTAACAAATGCGTAAAAGTACTTCGCTACTGACGCTGGTATATCCTTCATGATCCCGAAGCTCTATCGTCCCTTTGCGATGTATTCCGTTTCTCGACCATACGACTCAGCTCGTCGTCCAAGCCCTGCGTAGAGGATAGTGCAACATCGATTGCAGCCTGAGCTATACCACGATCCATATAGTACGCTTGGTTCTGCTGCAATCTGACCGAAGCTTTATGCACTTTTGCAGCGAGATCTACCAACCACTCCCCCGGAATACTATTATCCGAGGCTGGAAAATCCAACCCCGTCGCTGTCACGATGACTGGTATTCCATCGACATCGTCGTCGTCTATTGTGTTATATTGCACGAAGTCCCATGCTTCTGTAATAAGTTGCCGCCACCTCTCATTGGCAGGATTGAAAAGAAAACCCTCGCCTGAGAACGCGATGCGCCCGAAGATCACAAGGAGGTAGAAACCATCTACCATGTGATCATGACGAGGTCCCTTGATTAGAGATATGCACTGCTCGCGATGCCCATCATGGGCCAGACGTTGACACCACTCGTCGTTCTTTGTCAGGGCATAGATGAGGCGGAGGTAATAATAGTCTCGATTTTGGTAGAGAGTGGCGTCGGGTCTAGTGTCAAGGATTATCTGGTCGCCATTCGGACATACAGCAGTTAAAAGAGCACGGGAAAGTTCATCCAGGGGCTGTGCATCGACATCCTGTGGCATTGATGCACCGGCTATGGAAGCTAGTTCTTCTCGAGCTTCAAAAGCAGCTCTAAGCGCGGCATGCCGGACTCGGGGAGGTCTGGTGGAGCGCATACAGCGGATAAGCGAAGTAACGTAGGACCATCGTTTGGCGGAGCTCCCTAGTCCACGCATAGCGCTCAGTGCAAGCAAAGCGTCACCTTTTGTTTCATTGTCTTTGTCGTGCTCTGCTGCTGCATCCTCCACGTAATCAACGAGCCAATCAAATTCTTCACAGCTGGGCTCGCGCTTGTCGTCGTGATACCAGCGCAGATCAGCTTCCCATACCAAACGTTCATCGTCCGGACGCGAGAGTCGATCGTATCGTCCGTGGACAACGATTGTTCTCAGAGCAGTGCGTGCACTGGCCCAATGCTTTCGTCGAGCGTCTTGTTTCTGCGTACTCTTGAATTGATCGTAGGCAGCACGTCCAGCCATGAACGCATCGCGAATGAAACGACTTCGGGTTGACCGAAATTTATCATTCCCAAAAGAATGAAGAGCCCAATTGATTTTCACCGGCTGGATGCAAAGATGGGCCATGGCTTTGCCATACTTCACATATAGCTCATCTCTGTCCTGACACGCCTTGAAATTATACCGTAAACGTGCAAAGGCTGCTGAAGCATCAAGGTTCGGGGGCCATTGCACGCAAGATACAATCGCGGCCGCAGCCTCGACAATTTCCGGGTTCGTCGATGTCTCTAGTATCCAGCGAATGGCAGACGATTTACCGAATGTGTGACGAGTCGATGTGGATTTGTTTGGAAGAATTTTTTGGCAGATAGCTGCGAATAGCTCCGACCCAGGTGTCTGGAAAGGACTGTTCGGACGCAACACTGACACGAGAGTAGTGACCACGTAGAACAGAATGCCGAAAGCTGTAGTGCAGATGATGACGCTGGATATTGTTGTTTGCTGGGCCCACATGTTGGCGCTTAACGAGAGGCCGAAGAGTAGGAGCGAAATCTGGAGTAGCACCAGAAATGCTTGCAAGACGGTCTGCAGGCAGAAATATTCTACTCCGTCTAGCTTCATCTGCCTCTGTATTCCGCGCTCTTCGAGCGTCCCTCGTCCTCGAGCTGACTTGTAAGAGTTCAGCCATTGTTTGCCCAAGACAGCCCCAAACGCGGCCAAAACGCTAAATGAGAGGCTAGCGTAGGCAAGTGTTTGCACCCAGACAATCGAAGAGGAATATCCCGTAGATGAGGAAAGAGTGTTGATGTCAGGCACGGAATTTGGGCCGTTAACGCTGATCTGAATTAGATAGAGGAGGAGGGCATTGGTAGTGTCTCCTGGATTAGGCTGCATCCCGACGATAAAGGTGGAGTTGACGGCTGAGAATAGCCCAGCCTGATACGACCGTGAGACTTGCACTGAGAGACGTAGAAAGAAACGCACAAATGTCAGAATAATGCCCATATCGTCATTGGCCCGCCCGAGGAAGTCGTCGTCGTACTCAGTCGAAACTTTCTTGTACGTTGTCCAAAACTTTGAATTGTCATCTTTTCCGCGTTCTTCGGCAATCGTTGATCCCTTGAGGACATCGAGAATGTGCCCCAGCGTGTCTGACCTTTGAGAAAATATGGTTAGACGTCAAGTGTACTGTGCTGATGAGTTGACATTCACATATTCTTAGCAAGGCTTCCTTCGATGGACACCGCAGGATTCTCGTTCGTGTTATTCGGCTCGATCCCACTGTCCGAGGCCTGCTCCAACGTGCTTGACCATTGAGACAATAGTCAGTCAAGTCACTACCCTGCTGATCGTTCGACATTCACCTATTCTCATGAAAATCGACCTTGATGGACATAGCAGGTTCCTCGGTCACTGCATTCGCATCGATCGCATTCCTGTGCGTCCATAAGTTTATGATCAGCTCAGTCTGACTTTCCACTCACTCGTTGGTCGGAAGGTCGGTATCGGCATGTGCGGGACTGGATCGTGAGGATGTGCTGTGCATGCTACGTGCTGTAGCGGACAAAAGGTGGAGCAAGGAAGGGATGAATGGGGAAGTAAATAGCTTGGGCGCTACTCCCGACATTTTTACTACAACTTGAAGTGAAGGTGATTCCGTGAAATAGAAAGTGGGCTCATTTCCTCATCGGTTGTTGATCCTGCTCGTTGTTACTGACCACTAGCGTGTCCATCCTCGAGCAGAACAGGACCGCTATAATATAGTGTGACGATGAGTGGGAAACGTGTAGGATCATACGTAGACACCAACATTAATTCGTTAACGCTTTAGGCTAGCGTCAACTGTTATACCCGCCCATCATTTTTGCCATCTTCTGTCTATGATTATAGGCCGTGCCCTGCTGTATCACTTGGAACTTTTACTTTCGGCATTTCAAGTTATCTCTCTATCCACCTGCTATTTGAGATGAAAGTCGAGATGTAATTCGACTGTTCTTTCTTTATTTCTTCGAAATCTTGATCCCATAATCATAATATTTCACTTGGCAACTCAAGCAGTCCTTGCAATCAGGTCCTCCTGTTGTCCTCCTCCCCGCTCCCGTTATCCTCCATCCCCTCATCTCCAGCAATATTGTCTCATCTTCCGCCTGCATCACTCACCCTCCTACCTCTGTCGTCGCTCTCGCGTTCCTAGCGAATAAAAATACATAAAGAGGGAGGTACAGGGTCTTCTGAGACACTTGCAGGATGCCTCCATGTCGAAAGGATTCTGGAAAGCGCGGATATTGCATGAACCGGAACTAGACCCCATCGTTTGAAGTAGCGATGGTGTTGAGAGTAAGTTGTGTTACTAAACCACAGAAAGAAATTGACGACATGCAGGTCAAAAATTCATCCTTGACTCGGAGTTCTAGACGCGCAGTCCTACATTCACGTTCAGATAATGTAGACCCTATTTACCGTTATAGCCGCGATCGCATCGTTGAGGCAAGGCCTTGAAAAAGGATACTTGTCTTCTGTGGCATAATGGAATAACTCGGGAGATCATGGTGACATTATAATTGTATGGATCTTACCAAGATGTGCAGTGTCTATTCCCTCCGCCTTGCTGAAGTTGGGACATATCATAGACGAAGGAATACATGACCACTTGGCGATGATTGTAAAGATCGTGAATTTATTCGACGAAAGGATTGCTCCGCTGTTCTGCCGCTGAATAAAAGATGATCTTGAAGATGTCCAGCACATTCGAGCGCGTGCTGCGCTGCCCCCACTAAAGTCAACAGTCAATTCATCTGTACGTGCTCGAGGTTCAGACAGGCCCCCGTAAACGGGATCCCCACATTACCAAGAGGCTAACTGCAATCACCGACTCCCGTGGAGGAGGCCTGAGCATGAATTCAAGTGCCGCATACACTCGAGAGCTCATACATGGGAGTCATGCGAATTGCTTCGGACCATATGGTAGACTATTGAAGATATGGTACATAGATAGAACAAAGGAATTCCTACCTGATTCCTACTGCAAACCCCGGATTATGCAGTGATGATGCCGAACCCAGATTGATAAACAATAGTTATAGATTTTTGAAGGAGTAATTTTCCTGAAGCGGGGAGATCAGAGACAAATTCCTACATGATATCCTTAATCCACAAGCCCATTAGTTGTCATCATCTCTCTCAGCTTCGTAATGTTCATCCGGGGAATGAAGTCAACTTCAAATGGCGCTGAATGGGAAATAATCACGTCACTGAAAGCGTGCGTGTTGATCGGGGCGTCGGGTCGTTGAGCAATGCGGAAAGACCACAAGAGAAGTGCGAGGGTAATGTACAGTGAGTGGTTTGCGAGATGCAGGCCGGGACACACACTTTCAGTGACACGTGAACCTGATTGATCGATGTCAAAAAACGATGTAGGCGACTTACCGTCTACCAAAGCCATATATGATGAACTTCATACTGTCCTGAAGGCGTCCTTCTGAATCAAGCCAACGCTGGGGATTGAACACATCGGGATCTGGGAAGGCGATAGGATCGCGAGAAAGAGCCCTGAAAACATGCGCTTAATGAAGCGATGTACATCGTGAAGCAACACCTTACCAATGGCACCCATAGACTATTGCACCCTCGGGAATGCAGTATCCTTTCTGATCGCACACAGACTAGAATGACAACGTGGATCATAATGAAATTAACACACTAACCCAAGAAATATCCTTAGTTGCACGGTGGGGAAATCCTGAGACGCATGTCAGCATCGTGCAGGAGAGTGCCGAATTTAAAACTTACCTATACGAACGATAGGTCTCCATCTCAAAGCTTCCAATAAGAACGCGTGTAATTGAGGGAGTGAGCTTGAGTCTTGAAATGTTGGCGCTACCATAAAAAATTAATTGAGAAATCAAATTCTTTGTAACCCTTTAGCATACCCCTGTCTGACCCGATGACCATATCGAGCTCTTCATGCACCTTTGCCTGAGCCAGTGGATGACACGCCGCAGCCATGATGATAGCGGTTATTCCAACAGCAGTCTGAACCAAAAATGAGTAAAGTTGCGGAGATTAATAAGCTGCATGACTTGCTGTATCAGATCCCGCCGTAAAGAGTGATCCGGCGAGATACGACATCTCATCTGTAGAGAGTTGGTGCCCTTCTGTGTTCTCCAATAGTGTCTTGGTGAAAGAAGAGCCAGCTATGTTTTGATCCTGGGCACAGCATGATATGAGCGACATATGTTTATCAAAACAGAGAGCTCCTCACCACTTCACTCTTGACGCGCTCTAGTTGATGCCTGAATAGCTCTAGCTCCTCATGATGCCATTCATCAAGTTGTTTTCCGTAACCAGGCAAGTAGCGCAAAAGAGGCACACGATCGACGAGATGAGCTCCTGGGCGAATTGTAGTCTGGACATGTTCAGCGACTCTGTGGATACGGACAATTTCAGGATCGGTGTTGGCAGTAGGCGCAGACTTTCCATAAGTCACCCGAAGAATAACCGATGCTGCATACCTTGAGGTACCATATGTATGAAATGATCACAAAAGGTCTTGGTAGTGACGTACCGCTGTGCGTGCTTCTGGTGGTTCGTCGGGTCATTCAGCACATCCAATATAAGATTCATCGCATTCTCGCGCTGCATATCTTTGTATGCCTCTGCCACCTTTGGCTGTAAATGGGTATGTACCGCTTTTCGGAGGCGCCGGAATTGATCTCCGGAACGAGCCAGGAGTATACGCATTCCATTCGAGAGCATCTCACCCGCGGCAATGGACCGAGGTCGATCTACCAGTGACCCACCCTCTTTCTCCATGATGTCTGTGGCTGCCTGGTAAAGGGGCCGATGTCTGGTCATTTCATTGTCGGAGGAAGCTCAAGGTATGGGCAGTATACCTCAATCCCGCCGATCACAATTATCACTTGGCTACCTTGTCGGAACGACACAATGGGCCCATACTCTCGAACTAAATCGGCCAGTGCATGGGCAATGCTGAGCGGACGATCTGCATCAGCTTCTGATATCTCTGATAAGGATGCCAAAACTCACTTCACAGCGGGTAAAGCGTTGCTCCAGAACCAACGAGCAGGAGGTCCAGGTGGAAGCGGGATGCCCTTCCTACCTGCTAAGGGAGATGTCTTGTATAACACGACGAGTAACACCATAACTGCGACGACACCAGCAGCATAGTTGGCACTCCAGATAAAAGTTTCCATCATGATGTCAAGTGGGCTGGAACAAGATAGTAGGAATGAAAATTAGATGCCTAACCGACGTAGAACATGTGTCTGAATCAGTTTTATGAGCCGTGCGTGTGGGAGCGTCCAACGCCTTGGTACTATGATATCTGGCACTCAGCCGGTTATCCAACACCCAATTCATACGGTAACACGGGTCCTCTGGACTCGTGACCAACCCATCTGTGAGGCAAGCCATCGATAGATTGGTAATACTGTTTGGATTGGATACTGAGCGGATGCTCATGACAACGATGACCTGACCTCTGGCGCAAAGAAAAAACAAGACTTTATCAAATTATAGTAGACAAAGTTTCCGGGAACCTCCAGTGTATGCGCTTAGCGCTAGTGATTCGTGAGACTAAACGAAAGAACAAAGGCCGCCTGCAGCAGAATTATGTAACGCGGTGCGCAAAATGTCAAAAACATCTGGGCCTTGCTGGGAATCGAACCCAGGCCACTTGCACTTGTGATTACCCAAAGCAAGTATCGTACCTCTAGACTACAAGGCCTTGATGTAGATCGAGATATGATAACATATAATATTGTTCATCAAGTATCGTTCGGCTGACGTTGGGCTGACATTGACGAGTTATGCTGAAGTATTGAGCTTTGGTTCCAGTATTCTTCTCTTTAGCGATTAGCACTGTCTATACCATGCACTCTTTAAACCCTTCCACTCTTTTAGCTTCCAGACCGCTTCATACTACACTTCCGCCAACGCATCCCGCTTCCTCCCCGAGCTTCGATGAACTGGTGAAGATTGTGAGAGAGTATGAGGCCAACGAGAAGAAGGCCATGACAGAAGCTGTAGCGCATGCAATCGTACAGCCCATACCCTTGCGTCGGCCGAACGTGATGTCCCTCGCGCACATCTTGTGCCCCGATCCTGGAGTTGTTCCGGTCCAAGCGATGGTAGAAGAGAGCAAGGACAATGTTTCTGCATCATCGTCAGAGTGTACTGGTACAGAGGTGTCAAGCTGGGATGGGCCTGCAGGTAAGTGTTTTATACATCGTGAAGGAAACTCTTATCAAGAAGGCACCGCTAGCATCCTTCGAGGATATGGATGTTTACCTCAACTACTTTGATGAAGATGAGGAACATTCACCCGTGCAGTCGAATGCCTCTCCGATGCTTGGATGGATACCTCCCAGTGGTTGCGAAGACATCGAAGTCGGTCATGAGGATCTGTGCTCTTCACCGATTTCAAATTCACACCGCGTTCCCCGGGCATCTGATGAACCGGTGCATGTCCAAACATACCCAGCCACACGGCCTACAGACGTGAGAGCCACATCAAAGTCATCAGCACATCCCCCTGCGCAGCCTCCACGAACACGAGTCGTACTTGCCTCAACTCAACGCACAGGAGCGAAGAGCAAGAGCAGAGACCGTAAAGCCAAGTCGCGGGTGTCTTGTGGGTACGGGCAACCACCAAGGGGTGGGATTCCTCCTGCGCTGGCTCGAGATGTGACAAAGTCCCATGCATTGCGCGTTGAACAGGAACACAAGCGCATGCGTGCTGCAGCTGCGAGAGCTGGGGAAGGGAGAAAGCCCAGTGTTCTGCAGAGGGCTAGTGGGGAGACTGAGGATGGGATGACGAGGATCTGCTAAGTAGTCACTGCGACACTGCCTGCTGTTTGTTTTGTTTCTGGTCCACATGGTATCTGCTACACAAACGAAGACTTCAATCAAATATTTTCATGCTTTAGGTTTGCCTGCAACAATGATTATTAGTTCACTACCCACGACGACGATGACTTTGAAGCAATTATTCTAGTCTGTGTGATGCCGCAATGCCCGTCGTGAGAAAACTGGACACCATAGGCTAGCTGGAATTAGGACAGTTTCCCTTTTGCTCAGCTACAACCGTTCAACGGGTCTCACTCGCTTCTTTCCCTGCTCCATCCATCACCGTCTTCTCTGCGTCTGCCAGAGCATTTCTTTCCTTTCTTTCCTACCCAATTCTTCTCACTTTCTTCTTTAGCAGGGTGAATTGGCTAACAACGCGCTCACCATGAGCCGCCAGTCTGCTGGCATGTCAGTCCACCAGAGGCTTGAGGCCGCTAGCGACCTCTCTGGCTTGTCTTCCATATCAGACGATCTCATTGTCTCATGTCTTCGTGAGCGTTTCATGTCTGAATCAATTTATACCAACATCGGTACAAATTCCCTCGTCGCCGTGAACCCCCACAAATATGTCTCTTCCAACGCCGACTCTGTCCTTCAAAAATATGCCTCAAACTATCGCGACACATCGGAAAACAAGTCTCCAGTGTCTCCTCATATTTTTCAGCTTGCAAATAATGCCTATTACCACATGAAACGAACTACCCAGGACCAGTCTATTCTCATCAGGTCAGTAACCCCCATCAATACATGTATTGCATCATCTAAAACTTTCATTCTAGTGGTGAGACCGGCAGCGGAAAATCAGAGAACCGCAGACTCGCCATAAAGACCATTCTTGAACTTTCCGTCTCCAATCCAGGAAAGAAAGGCTCCAAACTCGCTACCCAATTACCTGCCGCAGAGTTTGTCATCGAGTCCTTTGGTAACGCCCGCACTTTGTTCAACCCGAATGCCTCTCGGTTCGGTAAATACACAGAGTTGCAGTTCACTGACCGTGGCCGCCTCTCCGGTGTTAAGACCCTCGACTATTACCTCGAGCGCAACCGCGTATCTTCCGTGCCATCCGGAGAGCGTAACTTCCACATCTTCTACTACCTCGTGGCAGGTGCAACTCAGGAAGAGCGCCAGCACCTCCACCTCTTAGATAAAACTCAGTACCGTTATCTCGGTCAGCGTGGTGCTATCCCAGCACGCCAAAACGGCGTTCGGGATGATGACGCCAACCGCTTCGAGCAGCTCAAGGTCGCCCTCAAGACAATCGGCCTGTCCAAGCGACACGTCGCTCAGACTTGCCAGCTTCTCGCTGCCATTCTTCACCTTGGCAATCTTGAGTTCACCGTTGACCGTGGTCGTGACGTTGACGCTGCTGTCGTGCGCAACACAGACGTTCTTGGCATTGTTGCCGAATTCTTGGGTGTCCAAGCGGGTGCTTTGGAGGGCGCAATGTCCTACAAGACC
This sequence comes from Suillus americanus, assembly GCA_016695465.1. NCBI lineage: Eukaryota > Fungi > Basidiomycota > Agaricomycetes > Boletales > Suillaceae > Suillus > Suillus americanus. The sequence goes on from MU177904.1 coordinate 78,929, forward strand.
AAGCTTGTGAAGAAGGAGCTCTGCACAGTCTTCCTTGACCCCGATGGTGCATCTGATAACCGAGATGACCTCGCAAAAACGCTCTATTCCCTTCTCTTCGCATGGTTGAACGAGCATATCAACCAGCGGCTGTGCCGCGAAGACTTTGACACATTCATCGGCCTTTTTGATCTCCCCGGGCCACAGAACATGACCAGTCGCCCCAACTCCCTTGATCAGTTCTGTGTCAACTTTGCCAATGAGCGCCTACAACACTTCGTCCAGAAACGGATCTTCGAGGCTCACGTGGATGAATACCAGAACGAGGGTATTTCACGTTTCATCCCCACTGTCGCCTACTTCGACAACACTGAGTGCGTGCGGCTGCTTCAAAACAAGCCGGGTGGTCTTATCCACATCATGGATGACCAGGCTCGCCGCTCGCATAAGAAGACTGATCACTCGATGGTGGAAGCCTTTGGCAAGCGTTGGGGCAACCACTCGTCGTTTAAAGTCGGTGCCATAGATCGTTCTGGTTTCCCCACGTTCACTGTCAATCACTTCAACGGCCCTGTCACATACTCCGCTGAGGGCTTCTTGGACCGTAACCTCGATGCTCTTAACCCTGATTTCGTCTCTCTTCTTCGTGGCTCAGCCTCGGGCATATCCGATGGCGCAGAGGGTGCCGGGTCAATGAACCCCTTCGTCAAAGGCCTCTTCTCGGGCAAGGCTATTGCAACACAAGCCCACCCCAAAAATGAAGACACCATTGTTGCTGCCCAGCAGCCTGTCAAACCCATGCGTGCCCCCTCTACCCGCCGCAAGGGCACAATCAAGCGTATGCCCACCCTGCGGGAAAACGGCGTCGAAGAACAGGATCGAGATGACGACGATATCACCGCATCTGCCGGAAGCGGCACACCCTGCGTCGCAGGCGAGTTCCGTTCCGCGCTCGACACGCTCTTCGAGACTCTAGGGGACACGCAGAACTGGTACGTATTCTGCATCAACCCAAATGACTCGCAGCTGCCCAACCAGCTCGAGGGCCGTTCTGTCAAGGGCCAGGTGCGAAGTCTAGGCATGACGGAGATTGCGAAGAGCAACGCGAATGTATTCGAGGTGGGGATGACACCAGAGGAGTTTTGTCAGAGGTATAGGGATCCGATTTCAGCGTTGGGCATTTCGGAGGGAACTCCGAGAGAGCGTGTTGAGCAGACGCGGACTGCGCTATCGTTGAAGGAGCGGGACGTTGTCCTTGGGCAATACAAGGCAAGTAAATTGAAAACGCAGCTGAGACATGTGTTAAACATATTTGTAGGTCTTCCTATCACAAACAGCATTCCACTCGCTCGAGGACCGTATTCGTGCATCGGATGTTGAGGAACAGAAGCGCAACCGTGTTCGTGATGCTGAGGCTGAGGCTGGACTTGACGCCCGTGGCTTCGGCGACCCCTATGCTCCCTACTCTTCGCCTGGTGCTAATAATGGCGAGGAGTCACCGTTCGTCAACGCCTTCTCGGACCCTGCTCTTCCTCTTGTCTCCAACGCGTCCCCCTTCCAGCGCGCTGGTCTGTATGATGACGAATACGACGAGCGCAAGTCTTTCCGCAGCGACGACTTTGACAATCGCAGCCGCCTCACGAGTAACCGAGACGACTCAAACTCCAACTACGGTACTGAATCCTATGCGCCCTCTCGCAACATGTTCCAGAACGCGGACAAGGAGGGTCTCATGGTGAAAGAAGCACTGCCTGGTGAGATCGGAGATGGCGAGACGACCGAAGTGCTTAAGGAATCCTCTGCGCGTCGTCGCTGGGTCGGGGTGTGCTGGGCACTGACATGGTGGATGCCTTCTCTCTTCCTTAAGTGGATCGGCCGAATGAAGCGTGAGGATATCCGACAAGCATGGAGAGAAAAGCTCGCGATTAATTTCATCATCTGGTTCTTCTGCGCGTGCGCTGTTTTCGTCATCGTCTTCCTGGGCAAGATCATTTGCCCTACGGAGCATGTTTTCAGCACTTCGGAATTGGCATCGCATTCGTATACGTCTTCACCAAATAATGTGTATACATCGGTTCGGGGGGAAGTGTTTGATCTTTCGACTGTTGCGTCCACGCATCAGCGCGTTGTTAGTGTTGTGCCTGTCAAGACGATCCTTCAGACGTATGGCGGTACTACATCAGATGCAATCTTCCCTGTTCAGGTCAGTAGGATTTGTTCACGAGTTGACCCTTTCTAACCAGTCTTCAGGTCTCCGCATTGTGTAATGGCGTGAGTGGCTCCGTCAGCCCCTACGTGACTCTCAGCTCTGCCAACGACACCGATCCGAATGCTTCTTATCACGACTTCCGCGCTTTCACCAATGATTCCCGTCCAGATTGGTACTTCGAGAGTATGACCATCATGCGATGGAACAATCGCGTTGGGTACATGGGTTACACGCCACAGGAGATCAGCAACATGGCCAGCTCTGGCAATTCGATCGGTATCTACAACGGTATGATCTACGACCTCACATCCTACGTCAACTACGGACCTGCCGTCCAAGCTCCATATGGCGAGCAGCTTCCTGGGAGCGTCGATGATCAATTCATGGATACATCCGTCGTCGACCTTTTCAAGTACAACTCAGGGCAGGATCTGACGAAGCAATTCGATTCTCTCAATCTTGATAGTGCTACGCTGGATAGTCAACGTACCTGTCTCCGCAACTTGTTTTTGCTCGGTATGGTGGACAATCGTAACTCGCCACAGTGCCAGTTCGCGGAGGGTATTTTGCTTGCACTGTCGATTTTGATGGTCAGCATCATCGGATTCAAGTTCATCGCTTCTATCAACTTTGCCTCTCCTCGTGCGCCTGAAGACCATGACAAGTTCGTTATTTGCCAGGTTCCTTGTTATACAGAAGGCGAGACTTCACTGCGGAAGACGATCGACTCGCTGGCGCAGCTCAAATATGACGACAAGCGAAAACTTATTCTTGTTATCTGTGATGGGAATATCGTTGGTTCTGGGAATGACCGTCCCACGCCACGCATCGTGCTTGACATCCTTGGAGCTGATCCTAACCTCGACCCTGAGCCGCTCAGTTTCGTCTCGTTGGGCGAGGGCGCGAGGCAGCATAACATGGGCAAGGTTTACTCTGGTCTGTACGAGTGCGCTGGGCACGTCGTTCCTTACTTGGTCGTGGTGAAGATAGGCAAGCCGTCTGAGCGCTCGCGGCCTGGTAACCGTGGCAAGCGTGATTCTCAGATGGTGATCATGCATTTCTTGAACAAGGTGATGGTCTTTCGTAGAATGATGGGAAATGGCGCTTACATTAGAGCTGCGCAGGTTCACTTCAGTACGCCTATGAACCCGCTCGAACTGGAGATGTACCACCAGATCAAGAATGTGATTGGGGTCAACCCGACGTTCTTTGAGTACCTGTTTACGGTCGATGCTGATACGATGGTGGAGCCTTATTCTGTCAACCGGTTGATCTCTGCGTAAGTCGATATTCGTCACTATGGGAATTGGGGTTGATGTTTTTTCTTGTAGGTGTATTCATGACAAGAAGGTGCTTGGTGTTTGTGGTGAGACTGAGCTAGCGAACGCGAAGCAGTCAATTATCACTATGATGCAGGCAAGTTTGTTTTAGTTTGTGAAGTGGTTGGAAATTCTAATAGATGTCTAGGTCTATGAATACTTCATCTCGCATCACATGGCCAAGGCTTTCGAGAGTTTGTTCGGATCTGTTACCTGTTTGCCTGGTTGTTTCACCCTATATCGTTTGCGGACTCCCGATACCCACAAACCACTTTTGATATCCAACCAGATGGTCCAGGACTACTCACAGAACCGCGTCGATACCCTGCACATGAAGAACTTGTTACACCTCGGAGAAGATCGATACCTGACCACACTCCTCCTGAAGCACTTCCCGATGCACAAGACCCAATTCGTTCGCGACGCCCATGCATACACCGTAGCGCCTGATGACTGGAAGATTCTGCTCTCTCAACGTCGTCGCTGGATCAACTCAACAGTTCACAACCTTGGAGAGCTGATGTTCTTGGAGCAGCTTTGTGGTTTCTGTTGTTTCTCCATGCGGTTTGTCGTCATGATCGATTTGGTTTCGACTATCATCCAGCCTATCACTGTCGGTTACGTACGTCCGGTTTCTCTTGGGTTTTCTTCGGGTTCTGATTTGAAGTTGTAGATCGTGTATCTCATCGTGGAGGTCACTACCAATCAGGAGACTCTTCCTATCATCTCGCTTGTCATGATTGGCGCGGTGTATGGTTTACAAGCCCTCGTGTTTATCCTCCGGCGCAAGTGGGACATGGTTGGATGGATGGTCTTCTACATTTTGGCTATCCCGATCTTCTCTCTCATGCTCCCACTCTATTCGTTCTGGCGTATGGATGATTTCTCTTGGGGTGCTACCCGTGTCGTGTTGGGTGAATCTGGCAAGAAGATGATTGTTCATGTAGGTGTTTTCTGGATATTGTTATTTGGATCGATGTTGATGAAATTTCTTTAGGACGAAGGCAAGTTTGACCCGCGTGCGATTCCTCTCAAGTCTTGGAATGATTACGTGCGTGATTTTGGCCCTTTATAGACATGTTACTTACCTGGTTTACAGGAGAACGAGCTTTGGGACAAGGAGTCGAACCACAGTATTGGCTCGTGGGCACCTCCCAATCAGTTCCACAAGGAAGGATATGCGGCCTCAGCTACTGCGTCGTTGTATGGCCGCGAGACCTACTACGAGCCACGCGGCCATTCACCTGCGCCATCACAATTTGGCATGATGCCACCCCCTGGATACCAATCAGGTCGCAACACGCCGATGTCACAGTTGCGGCCCATGAGCGACGCTGGCATGTTGTACCAACCCATGCCATCGCGGCCGCCGACGAACTATCTCGAAATGCCTCTACCGACCACGCGCAGTCATGAGGATATGGACTTGGCACCAGGTGTTCCTAGTGATTCTGACCTTGATTATGCCGTCCATGAGATCCTCCGCACTGCCGACCTCAACTCTGTGACAAAGCGCGAGATACGGCGTCAGCTTGAAGAACAATTTGGGATGGACTTGTCGTCACGAAAGGGGACGATCAATGCCTCGATTGACCGGGTATTACTGAAGCAAGCATGAAATGGGACGGTGGTATTTAGACACGAGACGGACGGACGGACTCCTACATAGTACCAGAACGCGATCAGAACGTTATGTTTCGATGGTGGATCTAATTATGAACCTAGACTTATGTGACAGGGAATGCCTTTGGTCGACTCCTCTTTATTTTGACTTTCTTTTAAATACCATAGGACGTTCTTTACTTGCTCTGCTGTTGGGTTCATATTCCATTCCTCTCTTTGGACGTTACATTATAATCTGCATGTGTTTTAGTTACGAAATTGCATAGAACATTGGACCTCCATCGCGAGCGGTCGGACAACTTGGACCTCATGTATGTGGATCAAATTCTAGATTCGTAACCAGTGACTACGTCTTTGAGATTCCACTTGACTTGTACGTGCTGGGATAGTCTGAGGCGCCATTTTAGACGCCAATTATTAGTCAACAGTTCCACTGGATGTTGCAAACTACAGCTCGTCGTTCGGTAGAGACGTTAGGACAGACGGCAACCTTGTCCAACGGGAAGGAGATCACACCAGCATACATCTAGTCATGGTATCCAGCTATATGATAGGGGTGCAGATTTCGGACTCCGTGTGTATTCACCCTGATCTCCCTTTTTTAATACTAACGGTTACTCCGCTAAACAGCAGACGATGCGGAGGAGTGTTAAGTGGTCATGCAGAGTTGTCCCCATATCAGTCAATCCCATGGATCTACGTCTCTCAGTAACCTATCCTTCAAGACAAATTGGAGCAGCGGGCCGTCGAGGCTATCGATCGAGCTTCATCAGCTGCGACTTGGAGCACGCGTTTTTCAGTCGGTGAGGCCTGCCAGAGGTCCGGCGGTCCAGACAGCAAACACGACTCCCCAACGACTCCAGTGTGCGCGGACCGGCTTTCTCTCCAATGGGTGTTGTAACTTGTTGGGCTCATTACTATCATGACTTCATTTCATGGCGTTGTTGGACTTCAAAATGGAAGTAGGTATCCCTACTTACGGTTATTTCCTCACTACCATGGCGACTTCTATATATTTCATTTCACGGTGCTGGTCTTCAAAATATTGGAAAAAAAAAATGGGGATACGACGGAGACAACGTAGAATCTTATTTTACATCAGACAGCCTGAAAGAAGTCGAGCACACCTTCGACTACCTTGCGATGCTGATCCGATGATCCTGGAGTACCTCCTCATCGCCTGGATCTCAAACAGAACTGCCAACTTTACGTTCCATCCGAGTCCAAACCGTTCGTCGTGGATAGTGAATCGAAGACAATTTCCGCGTATGCAACTACATTAATGGTTGTCAAGGTTTGACACTAGCACGAACCGTGCTCAACTCGGACCTACGGACGGATCACTAATTTATACTCCAATGCGGTATCTGCAAGGCGAGAAATGATACCGTCTATTTGCAGAGACGATGCTAATATAGTCAGTATTTCCTGAGTTGCTACCGTAAACACAACAAGTATATTGTCGTAGAGCCGACCGAAGGGGAGTCCTTGTCTTACATTATAATAACTACAATACATCACTCGGCGGTGCTCCCAACGAAAGGATTGAAATTGTAGTACGTACATCCGCTTTGATTCACATACATCGAGCCATGGGTGTCGGCAACCTTTGTGTCATCTCTGCTGATCGCGATATAGGGGACTTGTGAATCCTCTGAAAGGAACGGTACAGAACCCATGGTCACACCCGCACCAGCGGTGAAAGTTACCGTGTTGCTACCTATGGCAAGTGTGATAGTGGCAGTATCTTTGAGCATCGCGAGTGCAAAAACGGCGTCCTCGGGGTATGCAGCATTGCGTGGTAGGGATCCGGTACTACAATTGACGGCTTTCGGCCATGCACGATACCAAAAGACAACCTCATCTTTCTATGCGATAAAAGAAAGTCAAGATTATAAAATCGAAGAGTAATTTAGCAAATGGCTCACCGTAATGGTCGGTGCAGAACCAGTCTTGAACCATGAAATATAGTACTGAGCAACATCTCGCCAAGCAGCATGTGTGAAACCATCGACATAAAGTGGGGCTTGTGTCCCAAGGTACACCTACATAATCACATGTTAACTCGAGCCATAACTTCGGTGACGGTATAAAAGGTTACATTTGGATTGATATCACCGATGTAATGGGACTCGCCATAGTCGTTCCAAGTTACTAAAGCATGATGAGCTACGACCAATACAATAATAAAGCTCCAGTACCGATTTCAACAATATCAGGTTTCACGTCATTCACGGCTTGCTGCCAGCGGTAGTTCCAAAGAGTGTCGCTGTATTCTACCCAATCGCCAGCACCATCGAGGTTCTTAAACTGCCAAGGCGAGACAGCTCAATTGAATATCAATAAAAGCTACGGAAATTCGGACTAAACTACTCACACATAATATACGGTCCACTGAGCGACGAGACAGCTGCTTGGTAGGCCAAATCAGTGGCTGTCGTTAAGTTTGCATCAACATCGGCAGGCCTAGCGATACATTTGGTGAGAGAAGATCATCATGCTCTTTGCGACCTCACTCACCAAGACCACCAATTGAAGAACCCATCAATTGAGGGGAACGTAGACACGAGTGAAGCAGCGTCCGAAGGGTCACGGTAAGTTGTGAATGCGGGTGCAAGTATGATGTCGATGCCTTGGCTCTGGAGTGCGCTCTTAAAGCTGGCCCAGAAGTCCTCTCCGTAACTCTCCCCTGAGTATGTCGATACAAGTATAGTATTATTCCAGAGAAATGTACTTGGACTTGACGAATGATTGGCGACGATATTGACCATGTCGCTCTGCTGCCAAGTGTATGACATGTCAAAGGAATAGAAGAGCTTGAAACCTAAGGCTTCCGCGGCTAAATATGCATCGACGATCCTGTCGACTTCATAGTCGTTTGCGACAATGTTCAATGCTAAGCATGAGCCGTGCATGAGTGATCGAAAGCTTGAACGAACGAGAGACATAAGAAAGACGTACCGAAGCCATCGATGCCGATATTCTGAGCAGTTGTCATATCATTGGTCCAATCACTTTCGGCATATGAATACGAGTTTTGTGCCTGCGCAACAATATTGTCAACAGGACATACAGGCGGAGAGTGTCTGAAAGACTATCCATGAAATGGGCGAAAACGCGTTGTGCGTTTGTGACGCGCGCTAAGGCAAGGCATGTCAGGAAGAGGAACATGAACTTTTGCATAGTAGCGCGAAGTCCTGAACCTAGGAGAACGCTCATAATCTTCTTTTATATGCTAGGTCGGACAGGCCAACTGTCGAGTTAGAAGGAAGTTGAAAAGTACGAACCTCCCGAAGTTGTGACCGAATGCCGAGCGGATTCGAGTTGGTTAGGCCTCTCCATTGTCTCTCCAGGCAAAGTCAAAGTATAAGAAACTTCCGAAAGACAACCCGAGTCAGGGGGGTGCAGGTGAGTATTTGCCACAAGCTTAGTCAGTAGGGGTAAAAGCCCTCGGGCATCATACATCATAGGTAGCATTCAAGTTGAGGCCACACCAGCTTCCGTGTGCCCAGGCACATTACCAACCGTGCCAGTCCAACAAGACGGAACGTGACAAGTTTCAAAGGTCAAAAACATTCATGGATTATTGCAGCCTGCTCTAATTCGTAAGTAGTTCTCTTTGGGAGTCTTTGAGCTAGCCGGTTCAGAAAAAAGCAATCACAGGATTGCAAGCAGGACGATATTCGCATGACTCTGATGGTATCAGACACCTTATGGCAGCGGAGATAGAAAAATCAAGCCAACCGTTGGGAGAAAGTTACGACTTCTGATCACGGACGCCAATCAGGTTGTTTGTGAGTATTGCTATCAGTACTGAACCTACTGATGTTTGTGATGGAGGCAAAATCATGACTTGGAAACTACCTTCGCGAATTTCGTTTCAATCAAACGGCACAGGACGGATGCCTGGACCCTCGATCCTCTTTCCCGGCTCTCGCTCCTTTTGGGCTGCCGCAAATGCACTGGGTACGGGTATACCACAACAATCACCCCATCCTTCGTGTACATGCCCATCTCCTTGATGCGATTCATCGGAAGATGGAGGCGGTGGTCCTTCGTATGGAAGAATAGATCCGAACAGGAAATGTTGAATAACAGGGAGCTTCCCTAAAACTTCTGCTTGATACATCTTGATCATTCCGGAGTTAACTTTTTCCCAAGTTTTCACCTAAGTAAAAGGTCAAGAGGGTCAGTTTATCGAGGGCCGCAACACGCACTGCCGATATGTCATCCAGCATTGGCGAGTGCCATCTAAGCGAGGCTGTCTTGATCTATGACCAAATCTTAAGATGGAAACCAGGCATGTGATACGAAAGATACGAACGGAGTTGATGAACTTTATGCAAGAGAAGTACATATAATCCTTCGACAGTTCATCTACGATCTCTGGATCATGTATTGCCTTCGGTCTTACAAACTTGTGTCCTACAGTAGAAAATGTCAGGACTCGTTGCACTCTGTAACTAATTGTGACATGCCTCGTAGTTGTGCAGAACCAAAGAGGAAAGGCAAAAAATGATAATCGTCTAGACCCCAGACGCCGTGAGATCCAGCGGGTTCCAGCCAATACGTTGACTGAAGTACGCGCATGATTTGAATATATCTGGGAAGGATGAGCAATGAACAAAATAATCATCTTGAGAATGCACCTCCAAAACACATGAGTAACTAGCGCGGTGTGATCACTTGCCATAACAACCTGCAGGCGATCTAGGCATATCCTGTGAGATGTAACATGAGGACCAAACAAATCGAAAATATAGAAAGACTTACAACCAGCAGAGAAAATTCAGTTCCATACCGCTCCCATAGTCAATGCGCTCACGATTCCCCCAAGCCTGCAAGAAATAGGTAGTTAATTCGGGCGCAGCATTTTGATCTAGGCCGGGAAGGTCAGCATGCAACGACGGTGCCAGCTTGAATACGGCAGAAGTAAGTATAAGACACGAAAGGAGAAGAATTGCAAGACCAACAGTTTGAACTTTGTCGTAGAACGACCTAAAAGCAGGGTTGCCAAATCTTGATGCCTTATTCTCAACTGGGGGAGTCTCATGAGCTAGTTGCTCTATTCGATCCAACAAGCGGAGGATGGCATTTATCCCCTGAGCTTGCGCAAGAAGAATGGATTAGATGTAAGGATGGAATTCGAGGAGGAAACGCACTAGAGATTCCGAGCATGCGTCGGTAAGCCTCGCACCCACCACAGAAGCATTCAGAACCTCGATGTACGATGTGATGGTATTGTAAGTAGTAGATGATTGAAACGCAGTCAACTGAGCACTAGACAAGATACGCTTGACTGGAATCTCAAAGGCAATCGACATTGTAGTACCAAGTCAAGGAAGCACCGTCGGATTTACCCGCGATGTCCCAAAAGTTAACATTGATCAACCAACTAAAGCTCATTTGAAAGACGCGGTATATAATCTCAAAATTCTTTTGGGGCTCTCTTGTCGAGTACTTCGGCGATCTGAGTACTATTGCGTATTGCCCACCACACGACAGGCCCACACGCTCACCTAACCAGCCTGACCTCGTGGAGTGGCAGACTAAATAAAACTCACTGGTTTGTCATGACACCAAGCATCAAGAACATATGGGTGGATGATATCTGTGCAGAAGCTGCACACGCGCTGAATTGATTCAGAAATAGCATCACCGAAGAATGGAGACGATGGAGAGAAGGAGCGGCAGAACGGATTGACGACTGCCACCGAAATTTATGTCAGCCTATCAAGAAGCAGCCCAAACTTCAATGACTGCAACTCAGAGTGGATGTGAACACGATTACAGTCACTTGAGTTGATTATTGGGCATCTAGGTCATCGATGGGCTCTGGAGCGACTTAGATCTCAAGCAGGGAAGTATTCTGTTTTGCAGCAGGATATTATGCAATTCATATTGTATGTCTCGAAAGTCGAAGCATGGTATATTGATACAAACTTGAATGGGTTGTGCCTGTGGCTGGACAGTTGCCGACAAAAAAATTGCCCAAAAGGTATTGAGGGGTCAGCCAAAACTGATGCATGATGCCTAGCTGAATCCTAATAGATCGCAGTTTGAAGGGTAGACAGCGTCGGAGATTACCAAAGGTATAGCGCTAGGAAAGTTGGCGAATGGTGCATAAACACCGCGGAGTAAAAGTGTTCAGCGAATACTTCACCAAGGCGTGACAGCGGAGCTGTCATGATTGTAGGGCTTTGCCGATCAGTTCAGACCACCTGTTGTCAAGATTTATTATAATTAGTATATTGAACCAGTCATGGGAAGTAGAAGTAGACCATTATTATTAAGAAGCAACCTCTGAATCATCATTGTGGTATGCCAGCTATTCATGCTTCGGCCGCAATTCAAAATTTGCGGTCCTACCAAGGTCGAAAGATCTGCACAGCAGTATATCCATCCTTCTTCATCAGGCGTTAGTGATATTCTGACGGGAGTAGCAGGGAGTGACGTACCTACTATGATGTGCAAAATGTACACCAGAGGTTGGCCGAGGCGGCGGGGCCGCCATAAGTAATTTGGTGAATTCAGTAGGCCCTCCGCAGATGATTCCGTAGTACGGCATGCATCTCGGGAGCATCTCGGGAATCAAGTTGGCAGCAGACTCGAACTTGGAAAGTTGACATCGATAATAGTAATATTGGCGATGCGGCCACAGCCGCCACATACTAGAATTACTGTATCAGGGACAACTTATTAATGGTTTCACCTACGGCTCTGAGTCGGCTTGTCGTGAAGGTTAAACTTCTTCTCAGGTTGTCACATAGTGGCCGCTAACAAGTGACTTTGGCAGTCCTACTCGTGTGATCAACAGAACACGTGATCACTGATTCATTGTTTTATTGGACCCGGGCCATCAATGCATCAATGCCGCATCATGCTTCATGCGTTCATGGACCAATTGAGTACTTGCCCTGGCGCGGCTTCCTAACACACGGTTGTTTCAACTTGTTTGGCTCTCCGCATCGAATAGTACGCACCCCATTAGAAGGAGTCCTGAATCTGAAATCGCGCCAGCTCAATGGTGCGGAGAACAGCAACGGTGTGAGAGCAGGCCCTGGCCCCTGAGAGCTTTATCCCTTGTACAGCACGCTTGCAACATCAAGGTACATACGTTTTCACGTCATGGTGTTATGTGCTGGCACACAAGCTGACGCTCAGCATAGGCCACCGTGTCTGTTTGATAGCGAGAACTGATAATCACAATAAACTTGTTCAAGTGCCTGTGTCGGCAAGGTCAGGATCTGGCGGATGTTTCCTAAGGGGTATTTGAGAAGCACAATCTGCATCTTGGAGCCGCCGGTCAAGCTAAGAGCCGGTGCTTGTAGGTTTATTTTGATCAAATGCCTTAATACAGAGTAAACTCCCCTTCGTGTGTCCACAAGGGATCACCCATCGTGGTAACAATTTGGGGCGCGTGCGACAGACTCAGCGATCGCTTATTACTAGACACCCAAGTACGAGAGTATGCATTTTACGTTCCTCAAAAATCTCACTTACCGCATGTCGACTTGCAGGCAACCCGAGTTATCATGACGTTGACAATCCCGAAGGCCGAGCTCATTGGCGTGTTTGTGGAGTCGTTGGCATATGGTTTCGTCATCCCATCTCTATATGTGCCCCGTGCTGATCCTTGCCTAGGTGTATATCTGATGGTGTTTAATCAGTGCATGTCTGTATTAAGGAAGAGGCATTCGCGACCAAGTGATTACTTGGTTGGGACTGCAGTTTCACTGTTCATCCTCATCACAGCAGTACGGGCCTCCTCGACTTAACACTGTCCACATATCTTATGGATAACTCTAGCACCTTGTTATTGATATCCTGCGCAACATGCAGGCTTTCACCGCAGATGAGGCAGAGCCAAATTATCCATCAAAATATTATGGCACATTTGACACTTGGCAAAACATTCTAAAGAGTACTCTGTATGTCGCTGTTACATTGGTGTCCGACGCTTTCATTGTACGTATCCTAAACTTGCCGTTACCCAAATCTGAGCATCCCTGCAGTTATACCGCTCCTTCATTCTATGGGGTAGGAATTACCTCATTGCCGCCTTCCCTTTCTTGTTATTTATCGCGGACATTGGTTTGTTTCCTTCTGCCATCCCACTACTTCGGTTAACACATAATATAGCTATCGGTGTTTTCTGGGTATACACGCTGAGCCTTGTCGTTCCGGGTGAAAACGTCTTCGCAGACGCCCTCTCCATCCGAGTCAAGACATTTTACTCAATTACTCTGGCTATGAATGTCATCTGCACACGTTTGTTTTTTACTCTACATACGGGCCCAGACTGAGTTCGCATTTCAGTGCTGATTGCCTTCAAGATTTTGAAGATCCAAAAAGTAGTTGCACCCTTCAAAAAGGGTAACGATGACCAAGTCTCTCGTTTGGTGCCAATCATAGTTGAATCTGGTAAAAATTCCAACAATACCTTCTCTGATGTGTTCATGTGTTCATGTACCGATAGGTTCTGTGTACTCAGCCTTACTCGTGGTTATGATTGGAACATATACTTCTAACTCCCCAGCCATGTTCATCATTTTGAATTCAGTAAGTCTAGCCATTCTTTTCGCAAACTCAACTAACCATATATTAATCAAGATGTCACCAATCATCGTGAGTTCTGTGTATTTTATTTTCCCAATTTGTTCACCCTGTATGTTCGACACAGGGCATCGTGGTATGTCGATTCTCTCCAACTGTTTCTTCCGCCCAGATGTGACCGTTCATTCAGTTCTCTTCCGTTATCGTCCGCGTTGGTCTGGGTCTATCTCATGGCGATTCCCATCGCGCCAATGGCACACTGTCTTCCTCGCGGAACATTCAGTGGATGAGGCCCGCGAGTTCCAGGCTACACAATAGCGAACAGCCGATCTATTCTCCGCCATTTCAGCATGGGGGCGTCCAGGTCTCGCTGGAGCAAACTGTACATACTCATACTGACGGCGTACCAGGCGACATCGAGAGTGACATCTCAAACTCACACACAAAGTACAAACCCGGCTTTTTCCATGTGATATAACGGAGACAGAAAGAACGTGTGTCTGTCATTTATTTATTTCCACGTTATGAATATGCAGCAAAAATAACGGCCGTCTGTTGAGCTGAGGTGTAGTCTATAGATGATTTCGATTTACGCATGTGGTCCTAGACTTAGCGATACACTTGTTGGATAATATGGACGAACGTTATACCCACCATCTCCGATTCTCCGGGGGTGAGGGCTTTGGGGGGACTCCGGGCATACAGTGTACCCAATACCCATACAGCATACCAATGAGACCGTACGAACCGTCGGGATTCCTAAATAGTGGTCTTACTTGATTGGGTAAGATGGTCTCCGTCTATTCCCTAAAGGCTTGATTGAATCGAAGATGCAATTCGGTCTGGAATCTGATCATGATCCGATCGCGCAGAATCATTTCATTTCACGCGTTGATCAAGTTGATCAATCACTCTCGTCGAGACTTTGTAGACCAGAGTTTGTTCTTAAGGCTAACTCAGTTAGACTTGTCACTACCGCAACCTACTGGTTCTCTCCACAGTCCATGAGGACGAGTGAAGTAGTGCAAGTCATGGAGTAACACCCCGTGGCAACCATTCCATAAGTACCTGAAGTTAACACGCCCCCTCTGAGAGTCTTTGACTCGTGGTGTTGACTTACAGTCGTACTTTGTCCATGTTCCACTAAAACTACTAATATGGCTGCATAAGTATGCCCTTGATCGAATTCCACCTCAAGTCACCGAGGTCCTCATACCCGCGGTTCTTCAGCTTATAGTTTCCTCTACAAAATTCATCTTCTGTTTCTAAATCCCTGATGATGTTGCCTTGCTTCAGGTGGGTCTCGGTTATCTCGACCGATGTGCATTTGCATGGGCCGCTGAAGCAGATCATTGGCTTAGAACGATGGTAATTGGATGTTGGTACATAGAACAGCAGGCAGAGAAGACACTGCGTGTCCCAAAGCGATGTAAGTCATTTACTAAAGTAAAGGTCGCTGCTTATACCAGTTACGATGTTACTATCGTGATCGGGCACGGTGACGGTCCATCAAATCGCATACTAGAATTTACGCCTTCTGTCATAGCATGATAGATTCTTACAAAGTCTATCGCATACTGACAATCTCTATTAGATCTCTCGACTTGAGATACTTAATCACTACCATTCGTCCACGGAGTATCTTATTTTTGTGAACCAGAAGAGTCGAGGTTGGGCGCACGGCACTGCTAGTTATGCATGCTGGTTCGCGAAACGATCGCTCATTCAATGCTGCTACAGTTACAATTCAATCATGCCAATTCTTCCGCTGTCGCACGGTAACTTGAAGTTCTATCCCAATCAATGACATCGCTCGTTGAGCATGTCACAGTTCACCAAATGAGGTGACCACTAAAGTTCAAAAGAAGTCAAGACCTGATAATGAGCATCAAACAATCATACCACACGTACCCGTCGACAAAATATTCTCCGCCTGTCATGTAACTGGCATGATCGGACAGAAGCAACACTGCCTGACCTGCCATCTCATCCGGCTTTTGAGGTGGTGAGCGCCTGTCGAATCAAAATCATTTGGTACATACCTCGGCGAAGCGTCCGAGCGGTACGGTCTTCGCCTGATTCTCGAGGACGCGGGTTTCCATACTCGAGGTTTGATCAGTGTTCACTGATGTCAGATATTCAACGGGTTAAGACCCACGGGATTATTGCAAGATACTGACCATAACCGGGGGACAGCGCATTCACTCTAATCCCATGAGTAGCCCACTCCGCAGCCAACCCTTTCATGAGAGTGGACACAGCACCCTTGGATGAATTGTAGAAGACTTGGGTCAATGGCTCATTTGGTGCGACTTGATTAATGATCCGCGAGCTCATGGAGGATGTAAAAACGATCGAACCGCCATGCTTCTTGTCGATCCACAGCCTGCCATATCTGTCTGGGTCGCGCTTTTCAAAATACTAGCTCATGATGGAACTCACTTTGCCGCAGCCTTAGTGCTGTTGAATACACCAAGGACATTAACGTCGTACACTTTATGAAAGTCTTCGCTGGTCAGCTCGAGTGCAGGCTTTACCACGGAGACACCAGCATTCTGTGATACCAAGCCACTCGTTTCGAAAAATGTGATGGCCGAAAAACGTTCCACTCACTGCTATAAGTCCTGTCACCGGACCGAGATCTTTGTCGATGAGAAAAAACGTCTTAGTCGTCTTCTCTTCATCGGATACATCACATTGATAAGCCTTCGTACCAAAACAGGGAGTGTTACTAAACCAATAAGTCAACTACCAAACATTTCACAAACCTTGACTTGCACGCCGAATTCTTTTCCAAGCTTCTCAGCTACTTCATGCGCATTCTTGGAACTCCTGAAAGACAGGAGAAAAATCAGCATATAGTCATATAATATGAATGCCTGACTAGGAGCCAACCTGTAAATAATGGCCACTCGTGCACCAGCCTGAGCAACAGCGCGACTATAAGCGTATCCGATCCCGCGGTTTCCCCCTGTAATGATGATGCATTTATCTACGGCGAGGCAAACAATGTCAAGTGAAAAGTGATGCATGCACAATCGCAGCAGACGCACCAGAGAAGTCGATCGTGAAACCTTTCGAAGCCATGGTACGTTGCACAAGTCTATGAGGTTTGGCGTCTTTGATTCGAGATGTTTGTAGTGTTGAAAAAAGAGCGGGGTAGGGCCTAGGAGGTCTGACTCTTATTCTGGCGAGCTTCAAGAACTGACGTCATAACCACTACCTTTCTCGTAGGTACTGAGTCACTCACATTGACCAAGGATAGTGAGCGCGCACGTAGCGCGAGCGTTTGGTAGGCTGACATGTCCTTGTATAATACGTTCGAGAGAATAGCTGGAGATGTAAGTTGCTGACCAGGTGAACTTCCCGATGCATTCAAATGAAGATGAAGCTATATATACTACTTACCTCTCCCGACGTAATCTGTGGAGCCGCATTACTATAATATTGTATTCACAGTTCCACAGCGACGTCCCGGGAGAGATATCGGCAGATCTTACCCATCAGGCAAGCCCAAGAACCGAGGGCCGAGGCACAGCGAGCAGACAACGATGTCGTCGTCGTTGTTGGTCCATACTGTTGTTGCGGCTAACGCAGACTACTTACTGACCAAGCTGCGGAAAGGGCCGAGAGACCCGAGGACCCCAAAATCAATATTTTATTTGACAATCAGTATGATACAGGAGAATCATCACAAACTGTCATCGGTGCTTTGATTATAGCAAAAGTCTGATATCAGACTAGAAGTGATAGTAAACATGGAGAAAGAAAGAGACCAGTATGATCGACCATATCAAGAAGCGCGCCCGTGCATGCGTAAACAAGAAAAGCACATCGTCCTTCATTCCGTTCCCTATATCTGCGGTCAGCACGATAACACTGACAATGGGAACTCTCACCATATATTCTTCCCTCTGCATGATTCCACCCTTCTACCTTGTCTCCCAGCAATTCGTTAGTTTGCTCCCACTTGTCAATCTGCAGCGGCTCTTCGTCACATTGCAGCTGGACACGGACAGTCTGGCCGGCGGATTTCAGTATCGCCTTCACGATAGATATAGGCCACTGCCAATTTTCATTCAGCCAGAAAGACCACCAGTATCTGTTCCGCAGGTCGCGTAAATGCAAGGCAACCGAGCGAATGTTCTGCGATGCTGCGGTATCAGACAGCTCGGCTGTGAAATCGATATCCAAGGCTTCCCAAGCGGCTCTCTGTATTTTTCCTGGCCGATATATTACCACTGTATCCTGCACGAGTCCATGATAGCTCGATAAACAAGTGATAAAATGGTGCCAGAGAGATTCCTCGTCTTTGGGATGACATATATGCACATAATACTCCACGTTATCGAGAGCGACTAGCAGAACGATGATCTTGAAGAGGTCAATCTCGGCTTGTCCGAGGGAGATGGAACGTATTGTAGCTCTACAGAATGGCGACCCTCTCCCACCGTTTGGTGAGAGAAGTTGTTCTATGAAGTTGGACAGTGTGACTTCGACCGGGTGCTCGTCATCTTCAGGTAGCTGGAGCGGTGTGACAGTAGCAAGCAAGTATGATGCTACCATGCTGATTGCTGACCAAAGCCAGTTATCACAGCTAGATTTCATCGGGAAATGATTCATTGGACAAGAAATCGTGAGGGAGCTCGACTCACAAACTGTTCAAGCACCATGGAATCTCAAAAAACAGGTACTTCAGTTCATGGAAAACCTTTCCGACGATCTCTGGCCAAGTATGACCACGAGGGTACATGATAAGTCCCGCGATGGTCCTTGCCACGTTCATCGCAACCAGCCAATCCAAAAATCCGAGCCGGTGATTCGTCACGACCTAAATGTGTGTCCTCTCGTTCATGCGAGTAAATATGACGTATGAAGCAACCTACCTTGATCCAAGCGCCTGCTGGTTTGTGGATATAGCCAGCTCTTCCGAGGGCCCATATTGCTATCGAGTCCCCTTGGCGTAACCCCAGAGTCAATGGGTGATGATGTTCCATGACATGTACAGCACCGTAAGATCGCTTCCCCACGCTCCGAAATTGTACCCTGAGTGGAAAAGAAGCGGGTTCAGAAACCTCGACGAGTCTTCCGTCCTGCGTTTGGCGAAGAATAGCGCATCGAAGCCACTCCATCCTGTTAAGAGTGCTTTCGGTATCAGAGAACGACTGTCCCTGGCCTGGTTCCAACTCCACAGTACCATAGATAAATATGTGAACTGACGTGATTCTTGCTCCAGAGGTTGCAACTGGGGGAACCAGGATATATAGATATTTACTTGGCTCGCAGAAATTGTATCCCAGAAGGTGGGTGGCAATGCCCGGAAGTGTGGGGATTAAATCTGTAAAGTCGGGCGGCAGGATAGTGTATGTGTGGTCTTGACCGGTCGTGTTGGCTGTCCGGTCCTCGTGAATGCAAAGCTCCCTGGCGCGTAGTGCCAAGTTGAGAGGACCGAAAATGGCATGTCTGAACCAAATTCCGAGGCCAATGAAGCCATAAAGAAAGCAAACACATCGCAAAGTACAATACTCGTGCCAACGTAGATCATGCCTCCCTTTCTCTGAGATTTCAGGCTATCAGCCCAGAGAGTGCGTTGAGATGTACGAGACGTACCTATGCAATGCAAGAGCATGCCCCCAAACGCACCATACTCGGTCAACAGGTAATATTTGAGCTGGTGCAATGTTATATCCCTCCCCACCATAGTCACTGTCTCGACGTTGCTACTAGACTCTAATGCGATGGCCATAACAATGCCTCGAGACCAAGCCCAACAATTGGCACTGAACAACGCATATGCTTCATGTTTTTTCCCGGTTTGCCTTAGAATCCGAGCAATGGAATGAAGAGTGACAGGGCTATGAGTGGGATGAGCAGAAAACTGGATTTCTAGGACGGTCATGGTGCATCTCCTCCGGTGGTCTTCATGAGGATCATTTGGTTTGTAGAACATTGCTTCATCTGCGCTACCTTTCTGGCTGCCAACAAGACTACTAAGAGTCACGGGTATCCGTTCTCCTAGTCCTGTGCCATGCCAAGAATGTTCCAAGTAAAGCAGACGCCTTTCATTTGCGTAAGTCAGAGTAAGGACGATGAATTCGTGACGCCAGTGGGAGACTCGAGTATCCTTGAGCAATTCCAATTTGTGTATTAGTGCCTTGCCATATTTCGAGGCACTACTAGTTTTGAGTGGAGTGCCAGGAGTCTCATTTTTTGTAGTGGCGACTTGTCAACTTGTCAATATGATGTCCAAGTACTTGAATTCAGAATTTTGTCGTGGACTCACCACTACCCCCCGCCTGCTGATACTCTGAATGTCCCAAGACCATTTTACACAGATCATCAATGCGACATTCTGAATCAATATCGAATGAGGTAGTGCTGGTCATCGTGGCATGCTCTGGGGGTCGCCGCTGTCAATCCATACGCGTTTTATAGCAAGCCCTGCTCACAATTAATGCCTCATGTTCGCTCACAGCCTTGACGGCTCCTGTGTCATGTACAGCCGCATATGCCCTTCCCCACGTTCCATATAAACATGGCTGAAACGAGCCCTCGAGCAGTTCGGTTCTGCCTCAAGTCTGAAGTGAAATGATCGAGCGCCTCATACTAGCAGTGCCTCGGATGACTCGCCCCCTCTCCAAATCTTGGACCACGTTTTCTTACTCCAGATGGGTCGCACTTATCTTGCCCGATTTCCCGAGGCCGCTGAAACAGACGGCCTACAAGCAGCTGATCGCTGGAGTGTGGAACAGCAAGCAGAGTGGGATAGACTGTCGAACGCGGTGCGCTGTATGCTCAAACGAGTCACCAACCTTCACTGATACATCACATGAAATCCATGTTGGTACAGCTCGCATTCCTTGCCACTATGAATGCGGTATCCTCGCGATTTCACCGCCCGCTCCCGCTCTCACTTTCTCTGTTTGGTTGGGAGCAGCTGGGTTGAGCGCCTGCGGTCTTTTCATCGTTCAGTACTTCCCTACCCAGGCGTTCTCTATCTCGAACGAGAACATGGGAGAGCTAGTGAAAGATGGCAATTATATCAACTCAGCTTTGCTTGTGACTGCGATTTCCAGCCCTAACATATTCGCCCTCTGGTCATCTATTTTTTTTTCCCGTTGGCATCGTCGATTACATTATTAAGAATTCTCGTGGCAAACCGCAGTTCATGCTACTCTCGCTTGCACCGGTCACTATCGGATTCATGACCATTGGCAGCGTGTCCAAGACCGCGTAAGTGTTCTGTTACTGACGTTTTACTTGTTTGACCCTTTCTCTCCTGCCCTCACCAGTATAAGAGAAAACCAATGTGAGCAAGGCGGCATGACTTTTCTCCCCACTGATGGAAACAACTGGTCTGTGATTTTTATTTCATCTTCCTATTTACTATGAACATGTTGCACGGAAAGTCGAACTTGACCGTCAGTGGCAGGTACACGTGATTGCAGGCGTTCAACAAAAATCCAATTGCTTCGGTGTCAATAACAGTTACAAGACAACTTTGTGTCAAATGCAAGCCCTTCACTAATGTCAAATGATAACAGTTCAAACGAGTTCCCACTCTTCCCCGTCTTCCATGTAGAAGAGCTCCCTCGAGCCCAAGCTCTTACCGTCCTTATACATGGTAGCCCCGGCGCTGAATTTGCCCAAAAAGTCACTAAACTTCAAACCCGTCTTAGGAGCATTTGAAACTATCACTTGACCGCTTTCAGGAAGGACGTTAATGGACAGATTGACGGCGATCAACGTGAGAACGATCTCGTCGGAGCCAATCATGACAGTCCCTGCAGTACTGCTGCTGGTGCGACTAACACGGAAACGAGTGCGTTCGGTGTTGGAAACATAGACCGATTTCGTCCCTTGGAGGGGACAGTACCAGTACTCCTTAGGAGAGGCTTTGGAGCGAATGAAGAAACTTCGGTAGGGCGCCATCAGCGAAATGTGGACCATCCGGCAAGGAACTAACTCACGAGTTCCCACTAATGTGGTCCACGAAATCCTTATCAAGCGGCGGGATGATGCTCAATATGCGACCACCTAGGTCGTACTGCAACGTGAAAAACACCTTGCCGATGAATTGGGTCGCAACGCCAGTCGTGGTGAGGGAGTTGGCAGCGTTGGCCAGGTTCACGTCATGGGTGTAGAACTGGGCATTGACACGCCGAATACTCTCCGTGAACTTAACGACGGAGCTAGTGGACACGGCGCGCCACCACTCATCCGCAACTGCACGGCTAGCGAAGACAATCACGTATCGATAGGTCGAGTTGTCTGTGACCTGAATGGCGATTTAGCGCGACATCGCAGACATTGAAGAATGGATTTTGTGCGTACCTGTTTTACGTATGCGTAGAAAACCATGATAGGAGAGATGGTTTGTTGATTGTGTTTGGACTGAAATGAGTTGCTGGAACGCTGCACATTATATAGGGAAAGCAAGTTGTTTGGTTGGGTTGATCATAATATCATTGAAGCGAGCAGCGAGTTCACGGTACCCCATGATCATCCAGATCCAGACTTCACTCGGTTCCTTCGAATACCCTCACGGCATTCAAGTATGGAAGCCAGGAGCACTGCACTCCGTTACTCACCGTGACAAATTCTATAACAGACAGACTGTTGCACGTTCGGTGTTAAGACATAATAACATGGGGGTGCATGAAGTCTCGCTGCCTACTGTGGATCATCGTGTGGTGCCGACTAACGACCGCGGTGGTCCTAGCTTCCATAGTATGGAAGCTTCCCCAAACACGTTCGCTTATGTACGATGTTACAGCCTTCCCTGCACTCGCGTGCTTCCCTTTTGAGTGAGAGATGATAGATTATATTCGCGAACATACTACATATGATATACTCTATGGAAAAGGTCAGGAAAAGGGTCAGGTTGAATGCCAAGGATTAGACTGTCGGAGGTTGAGATGTATTTTAAGACTGCTTGTAGATAATTTGCTACGCAAAGTGTTGACGCGTAGGGCTTTAGCGACACTTAGCGGTGCTCGGATCCCAGGTGTCGGTGAACTCGATCCCTTAATTGAACAGCCCCTAAGGCCTAAGTAGTGGTAGGCACCGGCACCGGCACCTACCTCACTCCCGGTTCCGGTTCTACTTCGGTTCCTCATCAAGCTTCAAGTTGAGATACAATCTCCCACTACCCTCTCGTGACTATACACGACGGCCCTCCCAAAGGCCAATTGCACAACCCGATCAATTTTTCCATGCATCGGCCCACTTGATGCAACTGAGATCAACCTTTTCGCCTTGTTCGCCCCTGCAATGCAGACTCATGACCATTGGCGGCATATAGTAATTAAGATTAGGCAGGGTGTTTTAGCCCGTGAAAGTGTTCTGTTACTGATGGTTTTACCTATTTGACCCTTACCCCCCTCACCAGTATAAGAGAGAATCAGTGTGAGCAAGGCGGTATGGATTTTCCCCCGCTGATGGCAAAACCAGTCTGTAATTTTTATTTTCGCCGTGAACATGTCGCACAGATCTAAAATTTGTCGAACTTGAGAAGGATGAGCGCGGGCACCCAAGCTCGAAGGGACCCATAGATTAATTGCACCACAACAATTCAGTCGTCCAGCACACCTTGATTAGCCTCGTTTCTTAGATTACGTCAGTCTGAGCAAAAATTTACCTTAGTATAAGCATGGAATGATTGAGTGGACAGAGTCGGTTTTATTTCCCTCATTCGGTGCAGCAACGTCAACTTTCTCTGAAATTATTGTACATACATTACATCCATCCGTTGTAATGAACCACCCCCTCTTAAGCCCTAGCCACGCCATTGATCACAACTCCTTTACGACGACAAGTGAATTTACCAGATAAGCTGGCCGCTGGACAAATGCAAAAGGACAGTCAGAATTTTGACCAGTGCGAAACAGGCAGACATACCCGTCAACGAAATACTCCCCGCCAGTCATGTAACTGGCATGCTCAGACAAGAGGAAAAGTGCCTGGCCTGAGATCTGTTCGGGCTATAATTTACAAAATGAAGTGAATCAGTGAAAGCCAAATAGAACACAGTGTCGGTACATACACGAGCGAATTTCCTCAAGGGAATGTGTTGCCTTTCATAGTCGATGACGTCTTTGGGCAAATCACGAGTTTGATCCGTCTCCACTGATACGTATTTTCAGGACGTCGTGCTCGAGAAGGAGATAGAAAAAACACTGACCATAGCCGGGAGACACTGCGTTCACTCTAATGTTGTGTGGAGCCCACTCAGCAGCCAACCCCTTGGTGAGGTTGGAGACGGCGGCCTTGGAGGAGTTGTAGAAAACCTGTGTCAAGGGTTCGTTTGTCGCAGCTTGGTTAATGATCTGCGAGCTCATGGAGGACGTGATCACGATCGAAAGGTTCTTCAGGTCCTTGCCTCTCCAAAGCCTGTCATATTCATCAGGTCATGCTTCCACAAAATACATGGTGGAACTTACTTTGCAGCAGCCACGGCGCTGTTGAACACGCCGAGGACATTGACATTGTACACTTTATTGAAATCCTCCGTAGTCAGATCGAAAGCAGGCTTCACGGCAGAAACGCCAGCATTCTGTGATCAAACCGATCGTTTAAAGAAATAATCTGGCGGAAAATGGTTCGACTCACTGCAACAAGACCTGTGACGGGGCCAAGTTCTTTGTCAATGCGAGCAAAAGTTTCAACTGCCTGCTCAGCATTGGTGACGTCACACTTGTAAGCCTGTGTGGGAGGATAGGGGTCTAGATGAGGACGGCATTTCTACCAGGTTGTTTACATACCTGGACTTTGACTTTGTATTTCTCTTGGAGCTCTTTAGCGACTTTAGGGGCATCTGGGTTACTCCTAACCACATATTCATGCCAAAAATTAGCGATTGGTAGCATCAAAGTAGCTAAGCTTAACTTGTAAATGATTGCCACCCGGGAACCAGCCATAGCGAGAGCGCGGCTATACCCGAGCCCAATTCCGCGGTTACCCCCAGTGACAATGGTGCATTTTTCTGCAGGCAAAATTAGGATGAGTCAGACGACCGTCACCGATGGCCCGGGCGACGTACCCGAAAAATCGATGGTCATAGGTGAAGACATGTTTGAGTTTTGTGGTGGATAAGCTTTGAGTGCGAGTGTAGATGGTCGTTGAATAGTCGGGGAAGACTAGAGAGGAGACTTGAGGCAAGCGGTTTATAAACTGTCTTGGTTCGAAGACGTCATAACCGTCTCCTCTTTGAATTCGAAAATCAGTACTGTATTGGCCAAGACAAGACGTCCCCTCTTTGAATTTTTACTGAATTGGCCAACTCGAACTGTAAGCTGGAGCTGCCTTTCTGGTATTAGGTAGTACTCACAACGCTTGGGGCACAGGACAATTGGCCCCTTTCGATGTAGCCACACAAATATTTTCGCTTGTGCAGAACAGTGATAAATAGTCCGTCACCTGAAAGCTCGAGGCCGCCGATTTAGAGAATCTGCACTGTTGTAGAGATTAAGCTGGCCTTGCCATGTCTCCATTCACCCCGAATCCCAGTACCACCACCTCTCACGCATCGACTGAAGTGTCCAGTTGAATGACCCACTTGAAACGAGATCAACATAAGTTATCCCTAACCATACATCAAGGCTACAGTACCTACGCTACTTGTGCTTTCCTGTAGCTTTCCCTTTACCCTTATGGAAAGCCTTGCCCTCAAAACCAGGTCGAGCTTTGGTTTTCCCCTTTGACGACGAAGACTTTCGTTTATCACTCCGTCGCTCGTTTCGCATAGCGATGTTATCTGAACGTTTCTTCTGTTTTGCAGCCATGGAAGCTGTGAGCTGGTCTTTCCTCTCCTCCCTGCAACGAGGTGAGTATCAATAACAAGTCAAGTGTATCATTAACGACTTACCAGGACTTCTTACTCTTCGCTTTCTCCTTTTCTTTCCGTTTCACTGCTTTCTTGAGGCGCACTTCATCATCCTTGACCTTGACGCCTTCAAGACGCGCCTCCGCTTTTGCCCAGCGACTCTTGTCTTCAACAACTTTGCGTTTGTCCTCCGGCATCGAATCTAATTTTTCCTTCCGTGCAGCGAGCTGCGACAAAGCTTGATTGGGATTGGAAGACGTCTTGAGTGATGCAGCCTTTTTGCTCGAACTCCCAGCCACCACAGCAAAAGACACATTAGTCAACGGACCGTCGGTAAGACGAGATGCAGCAGTCCCTTTCGAAGCGACCGGCAAGTCCGGAACAAGTAGCTGATTCTGTTGGTCAAAGGGATGAACTCAAGCTGGAACCTTGCAAAATGTAAAATACCTTGACAGGAAGAC
Source organism: Suillus americanus (assembly GCA_016695465.1). NCBI lineage: Eukaryota > Fungi > Basidiomycota > Agaricomycetes > Boletales > Suillaceae > Suillus > Suillus americanus. The sequence continues at coordinate 104,900 of MU177904.1, forward strand.
CCTTCGTCACTTCCTTCTTGCTTCCCTTTTTGCCTTCAGCCTCTGCCTTGCGCCTCTCTTTGGTCTCTTTTCGTCTTTTTTCACGAAGCGCGGCGCGTTGCTTTCTTCGTTCCTCCAAAAGCTCATCTCTATCTCCCGGCTCTCCACCAGCTTGTCCACCACGTCGGAGAGCTGCCATGCGCAAATGTAGTTTATCTCGAAGAGCAGCGATGCTCTCTGGTTTGGCCATGGGCACTATGGGGTCGAGTGGGGCAGTCACAACGGTATCGCTGAGATCTACATCATCCACTTGCATAACGTCGTCGCCGTCGTCGGCATCAGAATCGGACCCAAGTACCGCAGCTTTCCGTTTCCCCTTGACTTTCGAGTTGGTTTTTTCCAGCTCAAGAGCAGCTTCATTCTGAAGGTCGATAACTGATTTTTGATTGGCTGGGTCCAGCTAGGAAAATAAGAACTCAGACTCAGAAGGGAACATCAGGGAGTGAAGATAGCGGAAGACCTTATCCCTGCGAGCCTTTTTTGATGCCTCCTTCGCAGCTTGTTTGGGTGCCTTTTTGTTTTTGCTGTGTTTTTGATACTTGGACGGAACCTGTTCGACGCGTATAATGCTATTCAGATTCATCAATAGACGACTGAAATTTTCAATAACGCACGTTGTCGTCTGCATCATGATCATCTTTCGCCAGGTAGTACTTGGCGGGTATCAAGTTTAGTAAAGCCTCGAAGGTGTCATTATGAGCCTCGACTGAGGCACACAGGACTTCGACGAGTGTTGTGGGCATTGGCACGAACAGGGACGAAAGAACGGAGATCAGCTTGCAACGGGAGCAGAATCCAAGGATTACTATTATTACGTCATACAAGCCTATGCATACACTCTACGTAAACTACTGGTAGCTCGAGGTCTGACTCAGAAGTACTAAGTCGAGGCTAGCCGATATGAACATATTGTCGATCACAATGACATGTCTGTCTGCACCTGCACCTTTTCTTCTTTCTAGGATGGCATGTACAACATGCAAGAAGGGTGAAAATAGTTCAACGACTATTGACTGATCCTCTAGCTGAAGCATTTGTCGTTTGGGAAATCTCTAACAGTATTGGAATTTCGAAGGGACCGAAATCCGAAGGAAAGCGGCGTAATCCCTGAGCGGCGAGGTATAGGAGGGCAAAGCAATAAAAGGATGGTTTAGTACAGTTGAGGGTAGAAGTTCGAGAACATCGTTAAATAACTAGATATATATATCTGCCTCCAATGAGATATAGAGCCAAATATATCTAGTATAAAACTCACCTGGGTCATCACGGACATCATAGTGACAAGGGCGTAAAAACATGGATCGTAAATGAAGCGGTCGCCATCTACTCCTCACTTTCGACTGTACTCCTTTAAAAAACCGCCAAGCACGTTCCTAGGGGGGACAGTATTCGAAAGAGGTACTATAGAGTTCTCTAGAGACATACCCGAGGTGTCCATCGAACTGGCAAGGGATCTCGTTGGTCATAGTCTCTATTTGAAGTTGTAGCTGAGTACTCGGTTGCCCCGTACCAGGGCATGGAATCGACTGATAACCTCTTTGAATTTGCAATTTCAACACTGGTTAAACAAGACCGTGAGACAGCCTACCGGGATGAAGCTATAGAGGCGATCTGGGTGAGGCGACGCATAAGAGACTTGACTATAACTATCGTCCTAAAAGAATTCCGAGTCCCGAACTGTAAGACTGAGAACACTCTGCTCGAGCAACATGAAAACTCACCACATTAGCATACATGTAACTCGACGGGGCGCCGTATGGGTGATTAATCATGGCGGCCCAGCATGAACGAGCATGAGTATGACGGTATATGATACTGTGTGCTACTTCCTGTTCGTTGCCGCGGGGGATCAGAAAGCCGCACGCATATAAGGAAGACCGGTCTACACAGATTCATGACAGGTGATCATGTGGTGATGAGAAAAGAGCAGTGCCGACACGGCCATCGATAACTCGGGTTGTGATGGACATAGCCATGTTCGGTTCAAAGTGAGCCAAAGTCCTGTACTTATATGATACCACATAACATCAAGCAGCTCAACTCTTTCGAGAATCAAACTGTGCCCAAGGCCGAGTCGCGGACGTCGAAGAAGCCCGACCATCATGATCACTAGGTCAGAGGAAATTAATGAAGTGCATATGGTGTCTTCTCATGTGGAGGTGACCTTCTACTGAAGTTTAATTTGTGCTGAAATGGACCACGCGCCGGATACCCCGACCATCGAAAATGTCCCTGACTGTAGCCCGCATACCCTTGTACACGTCATTCTCATGGTACTTCTGGTCTGAGCGTCACACATCGCTGCTGCCGATTAGTCCACGTGCACGTGATGGGTTCCTCCTTCAGATTGATTTGGTCCCCTATCACAAACAACGCGTTTCTCCTTTGTCCTCGCTATTGTTGCTTATCGATATCTGCCAGTGAGGCTAACACTGAGACTTGTCCTGTCTTTTCCGTAAAAAATAGCCACGTGAGTAGTTTGCATCCTGGATTTAACCAAATGACCTACCGGCGTGATAATTGGCCTTTTTTTCACCCGCTTAGTTTGCGAGTCGAAGAAGGTGCCTCATATGGAAAACCTTGTACTTCGCTTCGATCGAGGGTTTCTGATCATGGAACTTCTTCCCCGTTCTCATCATTTCATTGACAATAGTTGCTACGATCAATCAAGATTCTCACTCGAGGAACCGATATCCAGACTGCACGCTATAAGAGCGCTGGGTGGTGACATGTCTGCACAAACTCCATACACCCCATCCAGATATGACCATAGTCTCAAATGATCCTGCTTGGTTGCCGTATATCAATACTGTTAGTCTTATCAGCTACCTTTCAGGTCCGTAGAGAGCAAGTGGGATGTCTCACTATCACTGATTTTTTCGCAGTTTTATCTTCTGCCGCAGTAGTATACGATTGGGGTGAGCGAAATAATGCTTTCCGAGGGTATCATTAATATCGAAATTCAAGTATTAACATTCGGACAAGAGGTAGGTTGATGTCGTCGGCGCAGCCGTCTCACTAATAATACTTCAACAGTTCGAACTGGTCTGGGTAAGCAATGTCCTATAGAGTAAACTGGATAATGCGGTTGACTCAGAGCAGAGGCAACGTTGGTCCTTCGTGACTGTTCTTTATATTTGTGTACGTTATGTTATGAGCGCAGTTGACATGTTATGCTGAGTCGACTTTAACCTATTCTAGGTCCGCTACATTGGAATACTATATTCTGTGTAAATTTTCGAGGCTAATAAGTTAACACTGCACTGTACTAACAAGCCATATCTTACAATTAGGAACCTCGTACTATGTATGTATCCCCAAATACACCGTTTGTTTCTTCTAACTGATGGCATGTAGGGAATATCCCGGTCTTAATGACAGACGTAGTGGGTGTTCTGTACCGATACTTCCCGTTCCCGTTCATTTGCTAACTACACTCTCACAGGAGTGAGTTCTATATGTTTTCAGCTGCCTTGTTATGTTGAACATAATGACTGCAACAGTTGTAAGAACATCGAGCCCATCAACGCGCACCAGTAACCTGGGTTTTCAGGCCTCATCCTTTACTTCATATGGACATTAACCCCTGTCGTCGTCAATGCTATGCTGGGCGGTGAGCTTACCTGCGGTATCTTACTGATCTTGACTAAACTAAAATACCATACAAGTCATCATGCTGATTCGGATACATGCGATGTATGGACGATCCAAAAAGATGCTTATCTTTCTCGTTATAGTCTTGCTTACTTCCACAATCACCTCCGTCATTACCACAGTAATGGCAAACATCGGTATTTTAGTCGGTAAGTTTTAAATTTTATTGATAAAACCATACAGCACACAAGGTTCATGGACAAATACTAGAGGAATTCATCCTTTTTGGCTCCCCTATGTGTCTTTTCGAAAAAATTGACACATACCAGATGAATCTGGGTTATGAGAGTTTGATATCCACTGCTATATGGGAGGTCCTCGCCTCCGTTCTGGCAGTTTGGATTGTCATAAAACACTTCCATGAACTGCGACAGTCTCCGACAGGAACGACCATCGGGGACTGTATCATGGCGTTGACTAAAAGTCACGCATTTTACTTTGTAGCGTGAGTTTGGTGGTTTGGATGTTATTATCTTGTCTCGCTGAAGTTTCACATATGTTAGCTTTGCTGTTGTGACTTGCCTCACCCTAGGCTCACTGTCTCCAAATATCATGGTGCGCCAACTTTCGAAATATGTGTCTATCCGCTCATCATCATTTCTACAGTTTTCACCGTCTGTGGGAGCTGCCCTTTATTCCGATGTGCTTCAAGTTGCCCAGGTGTTGCAGATGTTTGTGCTTGGACCACGCCTGATCCTCAGCGTTCGCGAATATCACGCTGAGCTTGTGGCCAGGTCCGACGAGGGAATAGGCATGACGACCATTTATTTCCAGGCTGGTGGAGATGCGCTGACTGGTGGAGATGCGTAGTTTCGATGTGGTTCCGGAGTGATTTATGGTGCAGTTCACCTATGCGCCGCTACTTTAGTGCAAAATTTCCAGCGTCGTGAAAAAAAGTCCTAGGATTTTTCTATCTTGTAAAACTGCTTAGGTTACTGATAGAAACATATTGTCAAGACCGATTTCGCATAGCGTTAAATTTGAGCAAGAAATTTTTTTGGACAAGACCCAAATTGGCGGTGAGGGCTACGGTACCGGTAAAATCAGTCGAAAAGACATGCAAGAGTCTCCGGTACACGTCTATGAGATTTGTACTTCCTTGAACTGAACTCCTTGACCTGCAACTGTGCTGTTTTCGTCTCCAGACCCGACCGGTAAGCACTCATCCACCTGTGCATCCGATGTTCCCATAAACGGATTGTACTGAGGGTAACCTCGTCTCTCAACTGTGCCAGACTACTTTCAAGCTCTTCGCCCGCCAGCTCAACAACACTCTCTCCGCTATCTGATTCTGAGTCCCAATCGATCTCAAATTCTGAGTCACTGTCGAGGTCAGGCAACGAGCAGTGAACACCGCCAGTAAACCCGCAATCGAAGTTATCGTCGTCGTCGTCACCGTTGTCGTTGTCGTTGTCAGGCTCCCGCACAGTAGCAGGATTCACTTGAATTTGTCGGGCGAGTCTCGCGCGAGCAGCTGCCAATTTGTGGTACTTGCGAGCCATTGTTTAAAGGTTGAAATAATTAACTTTAGCCTGTACATAGTACTACACTTGTCTGTCGCGACTCGCAATCCGACACCTTATACACTAGCATCGAAGCTGTGGTCGCTGCCGCACCTACCATTTTTAGCAACGGGATTAGAGTTGGAAATTTTGGCCCTCGATTTGGCGGTTGCCCCAAAGTAGCGGCGCATAAGTGAACTGCACCATAGAGGATAGAATGAGGTCTTGGTAAATCACTGTCATGCTGTACTACTATTAAAATCATCTCGATTCAACCATGATGAAGAAAGAACAAGTGTTTTCGTTCCAATGGGTCTCAGGGCCAGGAATTCGCTAGCCTAGTTTCTCGATACAAGTTAAACATAAAATTTGAATGATTTTGTTCCCACGGGATTCTTCCTTCTAATACCTCTTTGCCCATCCTACTATCATGGTACGCGCAATCGGCAGCCCTCAGAAGTCGGCAGTCACGCAAATGTCACAGTAAGTCACGACATGTCACTGAGCCAGTTTCAAAGTCAGCTCGGCAATCAAGCAGGAGCGCAAGGAAGTGAGTTAGTATTCGGCGTGAGCAAGCAAGTACAGTATATACTAGTAGAATCTAAGTACGAGGGTGACCATGATTAGTGCCGTAGTTGTAGAATTGAGGGGGATGTGTAGGGAGACTGTGTGTGTTGTAAGGATGCTGAGGTTGTCTGTCTAAGTTTGATGATGACGCAATGGGACCGCCAGATGAATTATTATGTTGCGTTGTAGAGTAAGATGGTGCGCGGAGAGCTGGATTAGCATAGAATTGATGAAAATATGGCTGGTTAGTAAAGTGTGGAGGATAATATGGATTAAAAGAATGTGCACTGGCAGGTGGGGTGAAAAAATGAATACCGGAAGTGTTGGATGAGGTAGCGTCATTGTCTTGCAAGGCGCCGACGATATAGCCCATTTGCAACTCCCTGAATTGCGGCTTGAATGCGTAACTCATATGTAGGGTCCGACGAAGCTCGTAGTTTTCCTCGTCTACCGCTGATAGACTGGCGAACGCGGACCAACCCCATGACCAGCAGGCAGCAGCGCAGCACCAGTCGGCACTGGTGTGTGCAGTATTGAATCTCCGTCACGGCATATATCGGCAGGTGACATTTCTGCGTGACTTCGGCACTTTCAGCTATCTCATTCAATTCTGCTTCAAATGTATCCGTTTGACCTCGTATTGAGTTGTGTTAGAGAGAGAATGATGTCTATGTAAAGAATTTTGTGTTTAGGTAGCTGGAAACACGAGTTTTGTGAAAGTGCCGACTTCTGGGGGCTGCCGATTGCGCGTACCATAATAGTATGGGCAATCGCCCTATTCATCCGGATGTCAGAGATTTAGCCGGTCTGGGACAACGTCTGGGCCAAAGTCTGGGACACGACGATGGCTAACGGCACTCCAGGCGGAGTTTACAAACCCCGACTCTCTCTATTCCACACGCAACCACATCCCTTATAATGTCATTTATTATCCATCAGTGATTCGGTACATGCCCCAAAAACCAACAGGGAATGATGAGTGGCTGGAAGTCGTTCACTCGGTGCACGAGCCCCTGTTACTGCACACTCAATATCACATTGTATCCGGCATCTCCACATATCAATCGATGTAATAAGATGTACAGCTAGAAATATTGATTTAGCAACTGCGACAGACGAAAAGGTAGAAACTCACTCATGTCAGACATAGTCTCCCCTAGCCAGATGAATCCAAGGAAGTTAGTCGTTCCTTCGTACTTCTCCGAGTCGGACCTCTGCAATCCTGCCAGCGTGATCCATGTGCCATGCGGCTCGAATCAAGCTCAACAAATCCCCTAGGTATGACCAAGGCATTCCAAGGACTATAAAATGCCTGTCGGGAAGCGGGTGGTACCCAGAATAAGAGCTGATTGTTTGGTCCAACCATCCATCCGTCATCTCTCAGCAGAAAGGAGGTCGACCTGGGTTCATCATGGGATGTGTTTGCGATTAACTCGGCAGTGTTGCAGAGTGCATGGGTAGAATCAGGGGAGAAATTCACGGCACGCTTTGGCAAATTGATGTCTCCTGCATACCAGAGCCGGATTGTGCCATCCACCGAGCAAGACACGATGCGAGTGCCATCTGGCGAGAATGAGACGGAGTTCACCAAACCAGTGTGCCCCCGCAAGGGCTCACCAACTTGAACCAGCTGTTCCTTTGCTGCATCCAACAGCCGGACAGTGTGATCCGAGGAACCAGTCGCGACATGAGTTCCATCTGGCGAGAAAGAAACTGAGTTGACGGAATCAGTGTCCTCCTGCAAGTGCTTTCCGATTTGTTTCCCAGTTGCTACATCCCACAACCGGGCGGTCTTGTCCAACGAACCGGACACGACGCGAGTACCATCGGGAGAGAATGATACTGAACTAACTGAACCACGATGCCCCCGCCAGGGCTTACCAACTGCCTGCCCAGCTGCATCCCATAACCGCACAGTCATGTCGGAAGAACCGGTCACGACGTGAGTGCCATCCGGCGAGAATGATACGGCGCTAACTGAACCACGGTGCTCCCAGTGTTCACCGACTTGCTTCCCCGTCTCTACATCCCACATCCGGACAGTCTTATCTGAAGAACCAGTCACAACACGAATCCCATCCGGCGAGAATGAGACCGAGTTGACTGGACCATTATGCCCACACCAGGGGTCACCAACTTGCTTCCTCGTCTCTAAATCCCACAACCGAACAGTGTTATCCCAAGAACCAGTTACGACGTGATTCCCATCTGGCGAGAATGAGAGTGACCTAACCGAGGAAGTGTGTCCCTCCAGGGGCTGACCGACTAGCTGCCCTGTCATTGCATCCCACAGTCGGACGATTCCGGTGTCCAAAGAACCAGTGGCGATGTAAGCCCCATTTGGAGAGAAAGAGACCGAGTTGACAAAACGAGTGTGCTCCCACAAGGACTGGCTGACCGGCTGCACCGTCGCTACATCCCACAGCCAAACAGTCCCATCCGAACAACCAGTCGCTATGCGAGTGCCATCCGGTGAGAATGACACTGAGTGGACTGGACTAGTGTGCTCCCGCAACGGTTCAGCAACTGGCTGTCCCGTGTTTGCATCCCACAGCCTAACAGTGTTGTCCGAGGAACCAGTCGCAATGCGACTGCCATCCGGTGAGAATGAGATTGAGTTGACCGAACGAGTATGCCCCAAAAAGGGCTGACCGACTATGTTCCCCGTCGCATCCCACCGCCGGGCAGTGAAATCTAGAGAGCCAGTTGCGATGCGAGTCCCATCCGGCGAGAATGAAACTGAGTTAACTGAATCAGTGTGATCCTGCATGGGTTTACCGACTGGCTGCCCCGTCGCTGTATCCCACAGCCAGATAGTGTTATCCGAAGAACCAGTCATGATGCGGGTCCCATCCGGCGAGAATGAGACTGAGTTCACTGAACCATTATGCCCCCGCCAGGGCTCACCATCTGGCTTCCCCGTAGCTGCATCCCACAACCGGACAGTGTGGTCCGAAGAACCAGTTACGATGTGGGTGCCTTTCGGCGAGAATGAGACTGAATTAACTGAACCAGTGTGCCCCTGCCAGGGCTCACCGATGGGCTGTCCCTTCGCTGTATCCCATAGCTGGACAGTCTTATCCGAAGAACCAGTCACGACGCGAGTTCCATCTGGCGAGAAGGCGACCGAGTTAACTGAACCAACGTGTCCCTGCCAGGGCTGCCCAACTGGCTGCCCCGTTGCTGCATCCCACAACCGGACGGTCATATCCTCAGAACCGGTCACAATGTGAGTCCCGTCCGGCGAGAACGAGACTGACAGAACTCCTCCCATATGTCCACGGAGCACGCTCTGAACAGCCGTCCAGTTCACATCACGTCCAGCTGCCAGACGGAGAGTCTTCGGAAACTTTGCAGCGAATTTTTGGGATATCACGGAATTGACGGGCAAGAATGGCAGCGCTGATACATATAGATGTGGCGTGCTGTGCAAAATGATGTTGCCAAAGGTTTGGATGAATCTCTGCACATCCATTGCAGTCGACGAAACATCCTCGCATCCGGAATGGCCCTGCGCCCGTGCGTCAGTGTTTCATTTAACGCTATTTAGTATTAACTGTGCTTACCTTTAGCCACGGGACAATGAGTGACAGGGCAGGACCCGCGCGGTTGAGCGCGTTGATAAGGCTGAGTGCTTCGAGCCAGAAGAGCAGTTGCTCGTGACGCAGGAAATATCTCACTTTCTTTGCGAGAACCGTGTCAAAGACCGCTTTTTGTACGTGCGTAGCCCAAAATCGACAGGAATAGGACAAATGTGGGGGAATGCTTTTTTTGACTCGTTCCTGTAGCCCGGTGTCGTTGCAATTAGGCAGATATGATGTCTTTAAATCACAGATATTGAAAGAAAGTCCAAGTTTCATCACTCGAAGTGATGCAAAAGCAAGATCGTATTGCACCTTTGATATGTCGACGAAAAAAATCCCACTACATGATTTGTCCGTGAGAAAATCGCGAAAGGTTGCGTGAAGGGGTCGGACGGGGGTTAATGAATTGGTGGTGCCGCTGAGGAGGGATCCCATATGCTCCACTATAAACTCCACTTTGTAATGCTCCTTTTCGTCTGGAAATTGGCACCGCATGGCATTCAGAGACTCTATAGGGAGGGGATCTGCTGCGCCAAGGATTTGTCCCATCACGGAACGAAACCTTATTAGTTGTCTGGGCTGAATCGCAGCACTATGTCCATCCTTTTGCATGATCCCTTCCAAAAAGAAGCGGTACATGTCGTACAGTAGACTTTCTCGCTCGGCAGGATCACGGGATGCCACAGCATCAAAGGACTCGTCTGGAGATACACCAGCAGGAGGTTCTTGGATGGCTTCGCAAGCCAGACGTGCCCATTCGAAAAGTCCATCTGCTTTCTCAGCGATGATTTCAAACTCTCTTTCCCCAAAATTCGATAGCCCTTTCAGCTTCTTCGACACGTAAGTGTAGATATCGCGCTCCGCAGTTTTTCGTGGAATTTCGTCCATGGACATTCGTTGGATATGCTGAGCATCGGCAAATTGGGCATCGATATCGCGCAGTGGGCGTGAGGTAACGATAAAGCGGAAGTTGTTTGGGAGTTCCGTGATTTCTAGAATATCTGGGTTTTGAAGCTTCCCAGAAAGAATGCGAAGAAGGTCGCTCCGTGTGTCTGCTTTGCCGCTTTCATCCAGCGCGTCGATAACAATCACAACAGGGCCTACAGTTGATTCAGGGAGCTTCCCCAGTGGTTTGGTGAAAAGCTTGTGCCATTGCTGAACGATATCTGCTGTATTCTTGAGCGCAATGTCGTTCTGAACTGCACTCGCCAAGACTCGTCTCATCTGCGGATGACGGTCAGCCAGGTCGCGTGCGATGGTGGAGAAAACTTTTTGATGGCGGAGGTCGGCGCTTCGGTAGCGGTCGAAACAGTAACAGGAACCAAGCCCCCCCACACCGATGAAGGAGCTAGCAATTGTGTGAGCAATGGCTGTTTTACCCGTCCCAGCAGTGCCAGATAGCCACAGCACGCGTCCAGCAGAATCTCCACTTTTATAGATCCATTCCGTGATCTGGGAGATAATCTCCTTGCGGGTCCCTGGTAGGCATTGCTTCCCGGTATCTAGCCCTGCGCCAATTGCATAAGTCATCCCAATGAGGTTCAATTCATCACCTGACGAGGTATGAGTTTTTGTCGGATCAAAAGTACGTTTGAATTCTTACCAGTACGGTGAACGAAGATGGCGACGTTCCGATAAGTTTGATCCCGGAAGTTTTGCATGAGCTTGTCCAAATTGTCAATGTACTTTTGGATCGTATTGTCTGTTTCCGAGAAAATGTTTTTTCCGACTCTCGTCCCTATGATAATAGTAGGGAATTTAGCATCTGCAAAGCGAAACAGCTTGTTCTCAAGACTTACAGAAGTTCTTGGCCCTCGAGTAGTCTCTAATAAAATGGGCACAATCAAGGGTCTGTTGAGAGATCTGGCCAACGATTTTACGCATCGACGAAATCTGGCTAAGTGTTTTGTCCTGAAGCATGAAACCGTAAACTTCAGCCACTTTGTCGACAAGGCGAAGTACTGCTTTATCGCGATCCACTTGAGCGAGAACGATCTGCACCGATGATAGCTGAACAAGAGATAGGAATGAAAGCGAAATCAAACGTACTTTTGATGCGCAAGACAACGCGCCCAACGCCATCTTTGCATACGGGTGTATCTATGGAATGAGATCAGCCCGGTCCCGACGCAGAAGAAGGGCTCGTACATCCGTGATCTCTTCGATGATAGAGTCGAATATCCTGAGCGGTCTGAGATATGTGTTCTGGAAATTGTCTGCAGTATCGAGATCCGCTGGACCATCTTTGGCTACGGACATCGCGTTTGCCGCACGTCCCCCAAGTGTCTTGATGTTACGTGTAGCTTCACGGGCAGCTCGAAGTGCTACATCCGCCGATTGGAGTTTAGCACCATCTTCCGCACGAGAAGGGGCGTCCTGAACACGCACGACCGCCGAAGGGGGAACATCACTTATTTTCACACCGGAAGGAGTAGTATGAACAGCTCCTTCTTTCACATCAGGAGTAGTGTTTTGATCCTGCACAACCACTGATTTGGGAACAACATTTTCTTTTACAGCAAAAGGTGTATTTTTTTGAACCTGCGACCATCAGAATTCAGACGCGGAAACTGAAGCGCGAGTTTGACCAACTACCTCGATATTCGGGGTCGATAAACCGCCTTCATGGTTGACGTTTTGGCCCGGGTCACGGCTGCGGGAACGCTTGAAGCGCTTGTGTGCAATGTCAGCGCCCGGTTCCAATACGACTCAGCATCCTTATCGACGACTTACAGAGAATTGGTCAATTACACCATTCTTAACCTTTAGTAGCAACGAACGAGCTCTACCACGGGGTCTTTCCTGGAACGGAGCGTGCCAAGAGTCAATACATCAAGTGCGATAAATTTCAGAAACAAGCCACGTACTGCCAAGGCTTCAGTAGCTGCGTTTGCACTGCTGAAAGCTTTTGAAGGAGGATATGAACTTGAACGTTTCATACGAGAATTGAATTCTTCGCTCATCGAGAAGGGGAAGTGGTGTATCAGTCTGAACGAAGTACGAAAGGGTGTGAGAAGTGTGTACTTGCTTGCCAAGGAGAACGGTCTAACTAGACATTCAAGTTGGGATGGGCGTCACGACGGAATTCTGCGAGTCCCTTCAAGTTCGATCTTCGCGGACATTGGCGGTATCTTTCATTGCTCCCCTGATTGTCCCCTGACTTAAATGACAACCATCCAATTTCTGCGCTTCGACCTGCATGCAGCAACATGTTCCATTAAGTGGTACTTGCCCACACTTGGCAGTCGTGACTTGATGGTGTCGAGGAACTGAGGTGTCCAATTTTGAATCCATTATGAAGTAGAGTTTTCGTGAACCACTGGTGTTCTGGGGCGCCCGAAGAATTACAATAGTACAAAACAACCTTATCATACCAGCCGTTCACGTCGGACGGGGAATCATGAGTTTGATGGTGGCTTGATGTAAACGACGTCTAAACAAGCGCGCGCCACGAATTCAGCACTCAGTATTACAGAAGTAAGCACTGGCACAAACATTGATGAACCGTATCCAGTGCAACTGCGTCAGCAGTCCGTTTAAATTTCGAAAGGACCGAGCTTGGATAATTATCAACATGAGCCTACGGTGTCTGATGGTTCGATGAGTCTAAATTTAAATAAGCCCGATGACAAAATTAAATGTCGACCATGATCAAAGCTGCGCCTTCTCACATCCTGTGGTTCTCTTTTTCCCAACTAGTTTTTCTTATCTATTACAGCTACCTTCAGATCGATAGACCAGAATCCATTTTTGTTCATTCACCGCTTGTGGAGCTGGACAAACAAAAGGGTCCTGCCTATCACGATACTTGGTCGGGCGAGATACCCCAGAACGGCACTGGACTGCGCAACTTTCTCATTCGACAGTGTCTTCAGACACCATTCTCACCATGGTTGGAAACCGCCGTCATATTCTAGCAGCCATAAAGCAGCAATGGATCACTATGTCTGCCCAAATGTCATCCGAGGTCACAGCACAAGTTACTAACACAAGCCACTGGACTATCAACCGAATTCTTTGGCCCTCTCGTCTCACAGGCAATGTTGTCAGAAGGCAGAGAAGGCGAGAAAGCCGTTGATGACCAGGTTGCTAGCCCTGAGCGGAGCATGTTGAAACCTGCGAGTACTGGTGCTGGGCTCATGCTGGCATGATCAGTAACGGAGACGATCTTAAACATACCATGATAAGTCGGTGATAAATAGTCATACTAGCAATGAACTCAGAGGGGTGTCACTGTCAGACGCAACGTCAAACACCGAACAGCGTACCGTATCATAGAAGTCGCGTACCACTCTGGGATATTTCCCCCAAACCAAGTATCGTGATAGGCAGGACCCTTTTGTTTGTCCAGCTCCACAAGTAAATAAAAGCGGTGAATGAACAAAAATGGATTCTGGTCTATCGATCTGAAGGTAGCTGTATCTACTAGACTTCATTAATCATTTCGAAATTTTGAGATAGCTATCTGAGTCACGTCCCCTACTTGCACTGCGGGTGTCTGGAGGATACAATCGGACACATGATCTTTGAATATTATCTCCCCTCTTCCTCCGAAACCACCACCATATATATATCAATAGCCTCTACTCCCTCCCGCGTTCCCAGTCCGACCCAAGTCACTCCTATCAAATAGATAAGAGCCATGAGAGAAGGATATCAAAGAACCCCTATGCTATTCCTCCGATTCCATTTTTCATGGCAATTTTGAAGGGCAAAATGGTATTGAAAGCGTCGGTCCTTTTTCCGCCCTCGAGTCTTCATCAGGATTTGGAGAAGTTTCAACTTCTAATATCGTAGGATGAAGTTGAGATGTTCCGCTTGGGAGGCTCTAATCACTTACCACATATCCGGCCCTGATATCACCTCCACTTTGCCAGCGCCCTTGGAGGTGACCTCCTTTCTGACGGCTGATGTTCACTGCCTATTCCGTACGCTGAAGTACCGTCACTGCGCGTAAATTGGGATATATGGACCTGCAGAGGCGTCATAGAATATTTCTGCAAATTGCCTTCTTCCATCTCGGCGGTCGTTCCCACAGCCGGGAAACAACTGTGATTTCTATTCATGGCAATGCGAATAAGCACCATGTAGAAGGAAATCGATATGATCGGCATGACCTAGATGATCGTAGCTCAGTATGTTTCGATAACAAGCATTAAAAGAGAGGGATTACCAGGTCTACCATAACATACTCTCCATTGTTCGAGCAAATGAAACAGATTAGCGTGATAACAAGCGCCACAGAGTACAACACGGCCGCGTCTACGAGCACGCGCGCTATTGGCATCATAGTGCCCTTCATACTAGCGCGAACATTGTGTTCAATCGTCCATATTCGATATGCCATTAATCCTGGACAGATTCAGAGCCTCTGCATCGCGCGAGCGGAAACGAGCTTACCTGAACTCAACACATTAGCTGCAATAGTCGAGATAAAAAAAACCAGGATCCACGTCACAAGCTCCGGGACGAAGATGCTAGTGTATTGCGAACCATTCCAGACCGCGTAGATGCCAGTCACTGCAAGGCAACATCACGCATTTTCCTCAAGCTGAGTATCAGTGCGGCCTTACCTGCGACGCCACACCACAACATGCTTGGTAGGATGATAACCTGGACAGATTGCCAAACAATATAGCAGCGATAAACCTTTTACCACGCAAGGCACTTCTATGAGCTCAGAGGACCCTACAGTGGCAGACGAAAACAGGAACCTACCACCACCCCATCAGCAAGTAGCGTTTGCAAGACGTATAATGCATGCTTGATCACATACGTTCCTTGCGAAACGTCTGCAAAAAATGCTACTGGCCCGCCTGGGTACGTGTCGCGATACTTCACAAATCCATCTTCCAAACGAATGATGCTCACGACAATGTGCTTGGTGAATGTCAGTAGATGCCGTATCACAAACGTAAGAAGCAAGAAGGACTCACCGCGGTACTCAGTAACAACAGCAGGGTGGCCACTACGACAATTGGGCCACGATTGATATCCTGCACCCGCCGTCTGTAGGTCAAAGACCAGATGGTGCCCATAAACATGAGCACTGAAAAGCCTGTCGGAGAAGTGAGTTGACGGACATGGGACGAATAAACCCAATGCTTTGCGATACTCACCGTATAAAATGCTTTCCAGCACTGCTGATATTAAAGCGCCGGTATCCAACGGGACACCACTTGAAGCCATGATGAAAACTGGGAGATGTGCAGCGGTGTGTGCACCTTCGCCAGTCTCGTCACTATACGTTATATAGAAACGGATTGAGTCATCATAGTATGAGATCACTGATCCATCGGGTAGAACTTGGTGATTCGGATCGTGGCAAAACGCAGCTCGCTGTGTCTCGATGGCCTTCAAGATAGGCTGGTTTTTAGTTACGAAATAGTTCCCCTTGCTTATTTTTGGTCTACCCGAGGCTAGACAATGTCGGTTGCAGCCGCAGGGTGCGCCTCCCTGGACTAGTCCGATCCTTCCGCACAGAACGGTTCAGGGCGATGTTTCGCGTCCGGACTACGCATCAATGATGTTTCAAAAGCAAGTTGATACGTCTACACTGTAATGATCAATTAAGCTACACTTTAGCTACACACTTATGACAGTTGTCGTGATACACCACAGTAGCAATCTCTGGAATGGTAACAATAATGAGTAGGACATTAGGCTTCAAATTTCAAATGCAAGATCAGTTACAACAATTAACATAGCTAGGTCATTGCATTTGCCTCTACGGCCGCCACACCCCAAATCACACAAAGCGCGCCGTCACGACCCGATCTCGCACCTGTCAGTACCCCGCGCGTCCCTCGGATCTATGTCAAAACTGCGCCAAGGAAAGTTACGCTTGCGCGCAGCCGCGACATTTCAAAGAGGATAGTGTCTCGATGATCTGCATCCCGTCGTCTCCAAGCGCTGGACCCTTGAGTGGGCTTGAAGATGAAGATACTCTAGTTCCGCACGCGTACGTCTTCATAGATACCGTACTCCTCTTCCGGTGTCATATGAGGAAGGATACCCATTCACTGAGGGGCTTCCACAACTTTGATTTATTTTCGGCCAATAAAGGTACCAGGAGTTGAAGGTAACTGGGTAGTTCCAATCGACCTTCCCAGAAAGTCAGTCATTGACGGTTGCATCCCTCAGTGCCATGCTCGTAGAGGAATAGGCTGCTTTGAGAGTATAATGGTGAATCGATGATTGGGGTTTGGGACCTTACTGCGGAGTGCGAGAAGAGGACCTATTCATTGAGTGGGTGCTATTACGAGGCCAACGTCTTCATCGCACTGAGAGTCCAAGATGGCTGGAGAGTTGCCAAGTCATCAGCTATGTATGCGATTTGAATGAGTATAAATATGAATTTTCCCAACTCATGCGCAAATCTACACAAGGGAGACGTATCAGAATTGTCCAGGTATCATCGTGCTCGAGTTGGAACCGGTGCGAGAATTTGACCGATCCTGTAAGACCCAAACCTGGGGATAAGAGACGTGGACAGAAAGGCGGTCACATCTTATGACGAAAACCAATATGCCATAGTTTAACACAACGATGAGTAAGTCGCGTCGTCTGCATCTGTGGAGAACATATGTATTGCTCAAGGTGCAACTTACAAACGTCGCACGGCATCCTCGAGTGAGAGCAAGGATTAAAACTCCGCAACGGAGAATGTGCCTGCTCGCCGTCTTCTGCTCCAACCTTTACACCCTCTTGCTCAGATTGATACATACATCTTCAACACTTCGCGATGAGAAAGAAAACATTGTATCCAATTCCCGTACACGATGATGGTCGATTAACAGCTTGTCAAGTAATGGATTTGACATTACTAGTAAGCCCACGGCTGTATGAACTGGGTGTCAGGTGAGCTAAAGCAGGTGGTTTGGAGTGAAAATACTTTAATGCTATAGCCGATGTCGGCGATAAGCAAGGAGACTGCTGGATTCCGTAGCTGGGACCAAGAACCTCCTGGCTGGTATGAGGATCCCGATCATGGACCGAACCACAGAGAACTGGCTTCTCGTCCGTATCAACGTACACCGGTGTAGGAGCAGATGGGTCTGAGACGGAACTGTCGACATTCAACTCAGTGGTGTACTGCATCAAACCGAGCGCTCAAATCATCTGACGCACGGATCGTGAGTGTCCGTGATGCGTTTAAGCTAAGCATTCATTTCAGCGGTTTTGCTGATGAGTCATTAGACCCGAGGCATGGTATGGGTAACTGACGACTTAAGGATGACTCACTTCGGGTATCAGGGGCGTTTTCGACGCTGACAATGAGCGCTGGGAACGAGGGGGTGTGTCCAGTGGCACGTTTTTTGGGCCTAACCGTGCCAGTCGAGTCGACGATGAGAGAGTAAAAGGTTTTTCAAGTAAAGTAAAGTTTTTTTTTTTTTTTTTTGGTTTTAAAAAACTTAACTTTAGGATGTCAAAAAAGCTGTAAAGTCGACGTGTTAAGATCGAAGGCGAGGGTGCACTAGCGGTTCGACAGGACCGAACTTCAAAGTCTCTATCTGGGAGTTCAAAACACACGTATAACGGCCAATGGCGACATCGAGCAACTGTAGATTCAATGCCATCAATTCCGTTGATCACACGAGTCGCAGAACTGCGAACAGATCTACTATTCATAAGGCTGACAACCTGAGAAGAAGTTTATGTCTATCACACGAAATCGCAGGACTGCCACCTGTTGGCGGCGACCGCAAGGTGCGCACCTTGATAACAAGTTTAACCTTCGCGACCAGCCCGCGAAGGCAAAAATGTCTCTGATACAATAATACCATGTGAAGGCCGCGCGCACTGCGCAGCTGATCGATAATCGCCAATCATTAATATTGACATTATTGATGAGTGAAGTTCCGAGTCTGGCGTCCTCGCGGCCTCGGCCAACCTCCGGTGCACAAGATACAACTTGTTGGAACACCTGATGAAGAATGGCGATGTACTATTGCTGTTTGAACCGAAAATTTAGAATTGCAAGCCTAGCTTTATTAAAGTTCATTTCGTCCAGTTGATTTCGTAAATTCTAGAACCGGAGTTTGAAACAGAAAACATGCCGAGTCTGTGCCGCTGCCTTTAGTCTTTGCATCCTTGAGTCTAGTATGGCCCACCTCTGTAGAATTAAATGTATGCTTGGTTTTTGAGCTTGAAGCTATCAGTCAGCTTGCATCCGCCGATGACGAATTCGTTAGCCTCTGGCACACCCAACCAAAATCTGATGACTTTCTGGACATCTTAATATTTCACAGCAGTGAACGCCAATTCAAAGGCCTTCGGTGAGTGATTTCAAGTATGGCCTTCCAAATCGTAGCGGCGCTGGGAAGCGCCAGTCCCCGACTTCAACTTCAAGAAATGACAATGGATTGGTAGCAAATAGTCTATCAATA
>MU177904.1:124439-243424 GCA_016695465.1 Suillus americanus
AACTTGTATGACATCATCATCTATATCTCACTGTTCCCACGCATCGAGGTATAGGTGCCTGGGGATTTGGACCTCCCACTTCGTGGGAAGTCGGGGATTGCAGCTTAGCAAACAAATGCGTCAGCAGTTCTACGTGTTTTCGGCGTGGGATGACCACGTTGCTACGTCCATACTAGCAGGACAACTGTGCACTGGTTTGTACTGAAGCACACGTCTTCGAGGAGGACTGTCGACTGTTCAGCGCTATATGAGCTTCGCGACGCCCATTTCGAATGAACTGTGAATATAAACCGAGGCACTCAAGTTCACATCAGTTTATTTTGCTTGTCATCAAGACACACGTTGCTCGTGAAAAATGAACTGCAAATTGAGTGGGGTTACTGTATAGCTGGCATGCCCCATGATGAGGTTACTTCTTAAAGGTCTACTTCTACTTCCCATGTCTGGTTTCAACCCGCTAATTATAATAGATCTTAGGTGATCTGAACCGATCGGTAAAGCTCTACAGCCATGACAGCTGCCTTGGCGAACTATTCTCTGAGCACTTTTACTCCGCGGTGTGTACTATGCACCATTTCAACTATCAGGATTCACCTAGGCATCGTGCGTCAGTCCTTTCAATGACTCATAATCTCTGACGTCACGTCTACCCTTCAAACTTCGATCTATCAGGATTCAGCTATGTATGCCCCTCATGCGTCAGTTTGGGCTGACCCTTCCATTACCTTTCGGGTAACTTTTCGTCGCCAACTGTCGAGTCACGGGGTGTCAGGTACAACTGTACCGTCCTTAAGAATGCTCTCTTGAGAATTGTAGACCTGTACCCCCTGAATCAAGACGCCCCCCTACATTTCCCTGCATTGTTAAGTTATATTTCGCAATGCCTGTTCCGTTCGTACGCCACTCTGAAGTCGATGTTCTCATTATTGGCGCTGGCCCTGGTGGGCTCATGTGCGCGAATGCCCTGGCAAATGCCAGAGTGAATGTTCGGATCGTCGATCAAAAGTCAGTGCATCGATCCCTTCAATTCCTGCTTCTAACTCGACTTTCCGTTAGGGCTGTCAAGCTAACTACTGGCGAGGGTGATGGACTTTCACCTCGCACTGTTGAAGTTTTCCAGGTGAAAACGCTTCCTTGCTGATTGACTAAGACTCGGTATTAACAAGCTGTACATAGAGTTATGGACTTGGAGAGCGCCTTCTAAAGGAGTCTTGCCAAGTCCATCTAGCGGTACGCCTTTCAAGACGGGCTCGCAGGATACATGACTCACTGCATATCAGGCCTTCTACAACCCTTCTTCGACCGGCGGTATTGAGGTCCGTAAATTCCTCTGTTGACGAATGATATCCACTGAATTTCCACCATCAGCTTACCAACAGAACATCAAACGTGACAGCTCCGTCTGCAAGATACCCATTCGAGGTCTGTTGATCAATTGGACAGAAATTATATTAGCTGAATGAAATCAAGGTTGCGCTCCATCAAGGAGCCATTCAAGACATTTTCATAGATTCCATGACACCGCTCGGCGTTAAGGTTGAACGATCGACGATACCAACTTCGATAGAGATCTCCCAGGATGAAACCGAGTTGACGGATCCAACATCATATCCAGTTCGTGTTGTGCTCCAAAGAACAGACAAATCCGAGGATGAACCGCGAGAAGAAATTGTCCGTGCTAAATTTGTTGTCGGCTGTGATGGTGCGTTCCGAAGATGTCCATCTAGCCAGTCTAGCCAATATAATCATTTTCCTTGATAGGTGCTCACTCGTGGATCCGTAAACAAATGAATATTACGATGGATGGAGAGCAATCTGGTGAGAATGTCGATCACTTAGAATTCTCAGCAAGCTCATTCTCGATCGATAGATTCCATCTGGGGCGTCGTGGACATGGCCACGCCTGACACCGACTTCCCGGATGTCAGGAATAAGGCCCTGGTACATTCTAACCATGGTTCAGTTCTTCTCGTTTCTCGAGAACAAGATCGCATTCGCATATACGTGCAACTGGAGGACAAAGATATCATCAATCCGGTGACAGGCAGGGTAGACAAGGAGACAATGGGTCCAGAGCAGATTCTTGCAGTAAGCGGGATCCATTATATGATCAACAGTCATCAATATTCTCCTTAGACTGCCCAAAAATCGCTTGTGCCTTACAAGCTTATCCGGAAGAGTGAATTTTTGTGGTGGACAATATACAGCGGTATGCATCTTACTACTTGCTATGAGTTCCTGTTTGTTGACATTTTTACTCAAGTTGGACAACGAGTAGCCTCAAAGTTTTCCGTCAAAAATCGAGTATTTATCGCTGGCGATGCTTGCCACACACACTCTCCGAAAGCAGGTAAGCGTCTTAAATCTAGCCCCGTCCCCTGGTCCGGTTACAATGGAACTTCCAGGACAAGGGATGAATGCAAGTATCAACGATAGCCACAATCTAGGTATGTCTTCGTTTCCTGTTTTCGCAATCGAGCTAAATCGCTTTCTCAGCTTGGAAAATTGCCTTAGTTGTTCGTGGGTGGGCAGACATGCCCCTTTTGTCAACGGCAAGCTCTTCAAGTCGTGCAATTATTTGACTAGTTACTCACGTTCCGCCGATAGTATGAACCAGAGCGGCGTAAATTCGCATTGGACCTGATCGCGTTCGATAAAATGTGGTCCACCCTTTTCTGTGACAAGCCCTTGACTGAGCAGAACAGCGATGGAGTTTCGCCCGAACATTTCTTGAAGTGAGATTATGCTACCAACAGTCTTGTCCTTTTACTAATTCCGCGAGGTTGCAGGACTTTCCAAACGGACTTCACCAGTGGCATCGGGATACAATATCAACCTTCTGTTGCAGTAAATGACAGAAACCAGGAGCTGGCTAGTGGTCTCGTCCTCGGAAAATGCGTCCCTCCATGCAAATTCATGCGTGCAGCAGACGCATGGCCATTCGAGCTCCAGGACCTTCTCCCTTCGGACTTCCTCTTCAAGTTACTTGTTTTTACTGGTGATTTCAGCGATCCGCTTCAGCAAGCGAGGGTTAAGTCGATGGTCACGGACATGCAGAAACCCAAGAGCTTTCTTAACCGTTACGCTACGCCTGGGAACTCACGATTCGACATCATCACCATCAGCAAATGCCGGAAGGAAACATTTAATATCTTTCTGCTCCCTACGCTTCTTCGCTCTCATTGGTCAAAGTGT
Source organism: Suillus americanus (assembly GCA_016695465.1). NCBI lineage: Eukaryota > Fungi > Basidiomycota > Agaricomycetes > Boletales > Suillaceae > Suillus > Suillus americanus. The sequence continues at coordinate 127,635 of MU177904.1, forward strand.
GTGCTTGCCCATCTGCGTGAAGCGCGATCATATTGATTGAGGTGCTCTTAGGGTGTTTATCGATGATACCGATCCCACCGGTACCTTCGGGGGAGAAGGTTACTCGTATTATGGAGTGGGACCTGAGGGCGCTCTGGTTGCTGTTCGTCCTGATGGGTATGTTGGAGCCATCGCGCCACTGGATCGCGTTGGGGACCTCGATGCGTATTTCGCATCTTTCATGACGATTCCCGCTTAGGTTTCACGATAAATCTTTTCAAATGCTGCTTAGTTGCTTTATTAAAAGTGCCACCAGTGCCCAGGGTCTGAAATTGAGATTCAACTTCAAGCTATATCCTCAAACTAGACCTATTTACTTGTACACTTTATGGTACAACGCACTATTCTTCATTCTTTTATAGAGATGAGTCGCCGACGCAGAGGTGATGTAATTCACACCTTTGAACGAGAGTATCATGCCTTCGAAATAGCCGAGCTTGCCTGAACAGTCGACGAGGAGTAAGAATGCTTCTACTGATTGAATAATAAAATTCGAGAAGTGAAGTGAGGGAGAATCAAGGTTGTCTCACATATACCGACCTCCGCTGGCATTCCTGTGAAAGTGGTCAGAGTGAATTTGTATGTGATGCACAGGTGGTGATGTATTGAGGCTCGGCGCTCAAGATACTACCTGGCACGGGTATGCCATGGACTCTTTTGGAACACAACGAAGCAAATGATAACGAGCGACAGATGCATAAAGGCGCGCGTGGGATGGCATCAAGGCTAGCTCACAACATCAGAGTCAGCCGCTTGCAAATCGAGTGCGCCAAGGTGTTCAGAGGGAGACCATACAAAGCGTTGCATGAAACATGGGAGTCGGGGATGCATGTACCGGCCGACCACTGCGGCTACTATAGCCGGCCGTAAGTCGGAGACAGTGCTATCGACGACGACGACGACGACGACGACGGAGTCTAGTGGTCTCAGTGCATCACTACGTCATGATCAGCTCCATCACATGCAGATATGCTCTGATAACTTGTCCTCGCTTCACTTTTCGGATTTTATAATTAATTCGGTAGAAGCAGTCGGCGTTGGTAGTTCTGACTCCTCGTCCACTGATCAAACAAACTCGGCTATTGTTAATAACGTTAAGGTGTGATCCTCTCCTTCAAAGGTGTGAATTGTTCATGTCATTACCTCTGCGTTAGCGGCTCACCTCCAGAACATGAATAACAAGTGCGTTGTACCATACCATAGAGCGCACAAGTGAATAGCTTTGGTTTGGGGATATGGGGATGGCTGGAAAATTTTCGATTGCATATCCTAGGAACTAATGGGACTTTGAAGCAGTATGTGACGTTTAACAAGCCTGAGCGGGAATCTTCATGAAAGACGCGAAATACGCATCAAGTTCCCCAACGCGATCCAGTGGCGCGATGGCTCCAACATACCCATCAGGACGAACAGCAACTACAGCGCCCTCAGGTCTCACTCCATAATACGAGTAACCTTCGCCCCCGAAGGTACCAGTGGGATCGGTGTCATCGATGAACGCCCTAAGAGCACCTCGATCAATATTATCGCACATGGCGCAGATGAGCAAGCACTCACTTTGACCAATGAGAGCGAAGAAGCGTAGGGAGCAGAAAGATATTAAATGTCTCCTTCCTGCCTTTGCTGATCGTGATGATGTCGAATCGTGAGTTCCCAGGCGTCGCGTAACGGTTAAGAAAGCTCTTGGGTTTCTGCATGTCCGTGACCATCGACTTAACCCTCGCTTGCTGAAGCGGATCGCTGAAATCACCAGTAAAAACAAGTAACTTGAAGAGGAAGTCCGAAGGGAGAAGGTCCTGGAGCTCGAATGGCCATGCGTCTGCTGCACGCATGAATTTGCAAGGAGGGACACGTTTACCGAGGACGAGACCACTGGCCAACTCCTGGTTTCTGTCGTTTACTGCAATTGAAGGGCTATAATGTATCCCGATGCCGCTGGTGAAGTCCGTTTGGAAAGTCCTGCAAACTCGCGGGATTAGCAAGGACAAAACTGTTGATAGCATAATCTCACTTCAAGAAATGTTCGGGCGAAACCCCATCGCTGTTCTGCTCAGTCAAGGGCTTGCCACAGCAAAGGGTGGACCACATTTTATCCCACGCGATCAGATCCAATGCGAATTTACGCCGCTCTGGTTCATACTGTCGGCGGAACGTGAGTAACTAGTCAAATAGTTGCACGACTTGAAGAGCTTGCCGTTGACAAAAGGGGCATGTCTGCCCACCCACGAACAACTAAGGCAATTTTCCAAGCTGAGAAAGCGATTTAGCTCGATTGCGAAAACAGGAAACGAAGACATACCTAGATTATGGCTATCGTTGATACTTGCATTCATCCCTTGTCCTGGAAGTTCCATTGTAACCGGACCAGGGGACGGGGCTAGATTTAAGACGCTTACCTGCTTTCGGAGAGTGTGTGTGGCAAGCATCGCCAGCGATAAATACTCGATTTTTGACGGAAAACTTTGAGGCTACTCGTTGTCCAACTTGTGTAAAAATGTCAACAAACAGGAACTCATAGCAAGTAGTAAGATGCATACCGCTGTATATTGTCCACCACAAAAATTCACTCTTCCGGGTAAGTTTATAAGGTACAATCGATTTTTGGGCAGTCTAAGGGAAATATTGATGACTGTTGATCATATAATGGATACCGCTTACTGCAAGAATCTGCTCTGGACCCATTTTCTCCTTGTCTACCCTGCCTGTCACTGGATCGATGACATCTTTGTCCTCCAGTTGTATATAAATGCGAATGCGATCTTGCTCTCGAGGAACAAAAATAACTGAGCCATGATTAGAATGTATAAGGGCCTTATTCCTGACATCCGGGAAGTCGGTGTCAGGCGTGGCCATGTCCACGACGCCCCAGATGGAATCTATCGATCGAGAATGAGCTTGCTGAGAATTCTAAGTGATCAACATTCTCACCAGACTGCTCTCCATCCATCGTAATATTCATTTGTTTACGGATCCACGAGTGAGCGCCTATCAAGGAAAATGATTATATTGGCTAGATTGACTAGATGGACATCTTCGGAGCGCACCATCACAACCGACAACAAATTTAGCATGGACAATTTCTTCTCGTGGTTCGTCTTCGGATTTGTCCAGTCTTTGGAGCACAACGCGAACTGGATATGATGTGGGATCCGTCAACTCGTTTTCATCCTGGGAGATCTCTATCGAAGTTGGTATCGTCGGTCGTTCAACCTCAACACCGAGCGGTGTCATGGAATTTATGAAAATATCTTGAATGGCTCCTTGATGAAGCGCAGCCTTGATCTCATTCAGCTGATACACTTTCTGTCCAACTGATCAACAGACCTCGAATGGGTATCTTGCAGACGGAGCTGTCACGCTTGCTATTCTGTTGGTAAGCTAATGGCGGAAATTCGGTGAATATCCTTCGTTGATAGTGGAATTTACGAACCTCAATACCGCCGGTCGGAGAAGGGTTATAGAAGGACTAAGATCCAATGAGTCATATATCCTGCAAGTCCGTTTTGAAAGACGTACCGCTAGATGGAGTTGGCCAGACTCCCTTAGAAGGCGCTCTGCAAGTCCATAACTCTATGTCCAGCTGTTAATACCGAGTCTTAGTCAGTCAACAAGGAAGCATTTTCACCTGCAACACTTCAACAGTGCGAGGTGCAATTCCATCACCCTCACCAGCAGTTAGCTTGACAGCCCTAACAGAAGGTTCAGTCAACAACAGGAATGGAAGGGATCGGCCCACTGACTTTTGATCGACGATCCGAACATTCACCCTCGCATTTGCCAGGGCATTCGCGCACATGAGCCCACCAGGGCCAGCTCCAATAATGAGAACGTCGACTTCAGAGTGGCATACGAATGGAACAGGCATTGCGAAATAACTAGTATAACTTAGCGATGGGGGGAAATGTAGAGGAGTGTCTTGACACAGGGGGTACAGGTCCACAATCCTCAAGAGAGCATTCTTAAGAATGGCATAGTTGTGCCTGACACCCCGTGGCTGGACAATTAGCACGAAAAAGTCACCCAAAAGGTGATTGAGGGGACAGCCAAAATTCACGCGTGATGCTTAGCTGAATCCTGATAGATCGTAGTTTGAAGGGCAGATAACGTCTGAGATTACCAAGGGTATTGACGAATGGTACATACACACCGCGGAGTAAAGGTGCTCAGTGGAGACTTTGCCAAGCTGTCATGGCTGTAGGGCTTTACCGGTCGGTTCAGATCACCTACTGTCAAGATCAATTATAATTAGTGTATTGAAACCAGTCATGGGAAGTAGAAGTAGACCATTAAGAAGCAACCTCGTCCCTGTGGTATGTTCTCATTGCAATCCAAAACTTGCGGTCTTACTCAGGTTGAAAGATCTGCGCGGCAGTATATCCGATCTTCATCAGGTGTTCCAGCAAGTTCAAGTTTTATCTGAAACTTATTTATAATTTGTTGCGGGAGTGGCAAGGAGTCACGTACCTATTACTACCACTAGTAACTGTCACTTGATGTGCAAAACGTGCACCAGTGACCAGAGGTTGGCCGAGGCGGCGGCCGCGAGCCCACCATAAGTAATTTGGTGAATTGTGTAGTAGACCCTCCGCAAAACGTTGACGACAGCTCCCAGTAGTACAGCGTGCATTATGGGCGTATCGGGGGTCACTGGCAGCAGGCTTGAACTTGATATGGACCATGTTGATCAATATTGGTGATGGCCGCGGCCGCCACACGGCACCAGCATTATTGTATCAGAGACCGTCTTGGACAACTCATTCAAGTTTTCACCTTCGGCTGCGAGTCGACTTGTCGTGAAAGTCAAACTTCTTCTCAGGTTGTCACGGTGTGGTCGCCGTCAACAAGTGACCTTCTGAATCTCTAGTGCTGCTCAATTGTAAAATAGAAGGAGGGAGGGATTGTACATATCAGCATGGACGCCATCTGGACGCAAGGAAAAGTCGACACCTCAAAATAGACTTTGTCGGCTAGTTCCTTTATCTCGCTTACTACGTACTTCACAGGACAGCTCAATTGATCAAGCGCTCATAGAGCACCGCGTCTTAACAGTTTCCTTTGTCTGTTGCAGTATAGAAATGTAGAAGTTTTTTCTCTCAATTCTAAAATATAGATCTAAGGCTCGTTTAGGTGTTTAGAACATGTTTTGAACGCCATTTGAATCCAGAAGGAGGGGGGGGGTTAAGGTAGCTAGGTCCCCCTTCTAGATTTCACTTTGGAACTGGGTGCTCTTGACATGCGAACATGCAAAACACTGACATTTGACGGCGGCACGAGGACTTTAGAAGATAGATTTAGATTCAGAACGACGTTCTAAACGCGGCGGGAAGTTTTCCAATGTCAACTGAGCACGTGAACTTGATTGCCGTCGCCTACTAACCCAAGGTACGCGCAGCCAACACTGAGTCACATGGTCGTGTTGTGTTGGACCCTCAGGTTGAACCGATTCGAACCATTCGATCAACGACCATGCTGCAGTGTAAAGTCACCATTAGATATAGCCTTGACAGGCCTCCTCCCACTGGCAGCGTCAGCAAGGGGGATGGGACTGAGATGTTCCGCTTCAGATCTAGGCTTTAGTGATTTACCTTACATTCAGCCTTGATTTTGGCCTCTATTTTACCAATGCTCAAGGAGGTGACCTCCTCCCGACCGCTGGTCTTTGAATGTTTTTATGTACTTGGTATTAAATGTTAGTAGTAATGAAACTTCACACCTGCTGGCAGTATTGTTGAACATTGAATCATCTACTAGCCAAGACATCTAAACACAACGTTTAAACATCATTTTTGTATTCCTTCCCACGTTTTACGTGTCCTTGTCGCTAATGAGAAACCCTCTTGGTTTTGTGAGTGAATCAGCAATTCCAAGGAATGTTTCAGCGAGTTGAACCTAATTGCACAAAAACATGTCAAGTAGGCTTTATACCCGTCATTGGATGAAATTGCTCACCGTATCTAAAGCCTCTGAGTATGTGGACGCAACAGTAGCTGCTGCGGAAGCCAAGGGGTCTCGCGGGGCATTGTTCTGGGCTTCTAGAGCGATCTGGAACATTCTTCTCAAAGACGAAGAATATTTGTCTCGGCCAAAAGATACGGAATGGAAGGATAATGCCTTTCTACATTTGAAATCTGGAATCAGCGAATCAAGAACGAACTAACAACCACAAACCCAAGACGGACTGCAGCGCGGCACAAATCTTGAACGGTTTGGTCCTCGATAGGGCTCTCGCCATCGGACAGGAATATAATTACAGGCGTTCTATACGCCTATGTAAATATTTCGCAAATTGATCAATAATGGAGACTTACCTCTCTGTGTTCCAGTGTTGCTCCATAACTGATTGGGCACGTTGAATGGCAGCAGTGAAGTTTGTGCCTGCCGAAGTTTGATAACGTAACACAGCATCTAGCAGGTTGTCAGGCGAGCTGGAGAAATCGTTCACCACGGCGTCCACAACAGACTGATCAAACAGGATAACACTGTAGGAGTCTCGTCTGACTGCTTGTGGACCAGCGAATGCTGCAGCCCGGGCAGACCAAAAGCTATACAAGGACGACAGAACAGCGCCAAACCTATTGTTAGAGCTTTGAATAATTTTGTCCGAGGCGGGGGTATTCCTGAGAGGTTGTCGGTCCGTCGAACGCATGGAGCCAGATCTATCACTATAATCAGTATGTGCTGTAACATTCAATATACGGTATGTAATACCTATCTGCTACAAAGATTCTGGTGTGCATCAATTAACGACCTTGCTATGGAACAAATGAAAAACGACTTACACGTGAAACGCTTGCTGCATCACCACAGGATTTCTACAAGAGAAACGATGCCCATCATTGGAGACGTATCCGAGGCCCGCTAGGGGGGAGTTTGGATCCATTGGAATGTGAAAGAGAGGCAAAGTACAAAAAGAAGGCTGAGCGGCATTTCCCTCTGCAGTTGTGTGTTCAGGACCTGTGTGAGGATGAGTAACCAACAAAGATCAGTAACTAAGATAACTTTACCACTGCACATGGCGTCACTGAATAGGGAATGTGGTCAGTGCTATGGTCAAGGCACTGTAAAACCCACCACTTTGCAAAGTTCGCTTGTTCCTCCCGGGAGTATGGATCTTTGAAGCCTGTGGACCTGAATCGGATCAGCCAACATAAAAGCAACATGCCAACTTACCACTCCGTCGCCAGAAGAGATTGTGCGTCAAAAAGTCTTTGGGACGGTCCGGGGTTGGTAACACTCTCTTGGAGATATGCAGAGCTTCAGGGTTCAATATGCATGAGGTAGCATCCTGCGATCGACAGTAGTCAATGTGTACGTGTCTGCCCAATGTCTGGCAGATAATGTTGCACATCATCGGTGCACCCTCATCATTTGAGGAGAAGCGACGGCCTTCAACCTCGAGACTCGTACCATCTGGGCCATCGATTGCCCATCGTGACGAAGACATGGATCCGTGTCTGGTTTCATGCTCTTGTTGCGGGTGACCTGATGTAATGGTTTGTGAAACGTCACTGCTGAGATGCATCAATAGTACCTACCGAGCGGCAATGTACAATAGTAGCCACAATGCTCACACCTGAAAAGACGAGAACAAATGAGGAATGACTGCAAAAACGAAAGAAAATTTCCAACTTTGCTCTGCAGAAATGCACCACTCTTTGGTCCTTACTATGGTTGTGCTGACCTTCATGGGCTACCAGGCCTGGTGGTATCGACTTGGCACATCTCAGTCGTTTAGCCACTGTTGAGGATAAGTCAGTGATAGTGTCAGAGGTAACCAACTCGACACACCTTGCGAGTACTGTGAACCGAGATCATATGTCAACTCTGAAAATGATGTTCACAACAAAAACAGCACGCCACCTTGGTATACTGGAATGTTTCATGCTTTCCAGTGAACGTCGCCTCGATCGATTGTGGCGCAGTCTCGATTTCGCAGATGCCATCAGCAATGCACTGCATGGGACATGGGTGTTCCTCCCTATATTGACATATGATTACAAAAACACATGGTTTGGATGATCATCGACAAACCCGCAGAGATGAATGGCACCGTCTTGTAAGCCATGAAGATGATCCGTACTCGCACAGAGTCTCTTGCAAAGTTGGCAAGGGAAAGAGCAAAGTCGAGCACCACACTGGTGTTGGTCATGGTCCATGTCACTGCGGTACATAACATGTTGAATGTGGAGCTAAGCATTGATCGCTGATGTGACCTACATTGGAATGCCGCATATACCGCGGCAAGGTGGAGTTGATCCGTCAGCCAACTTAAACTTTGACAGCTCACAGGGCTAGACGTATTCTAGCACGTGAAAAAGGCCTGCTCAATGATCAAACATACCTGACCGCAGGCATGGACAGTAGCGGCACACAGATGATCGTCTTCTGCGTGCCCAATCACCTAAATAACGAGTTCAGTGGCTTTCTAACCATAATGAAGATTATCTATCTCGCCTTCGTACACTCATCTAGACACCCCTGTCTCCCGAAGAGTTTGCAAACTTGACCACAGAGATGCGCATTCACAATACACCTAAAAGGGACAACCCGACGTAAGGATCTGTGCGGATATAATCAAAAAAAAACTTTCATGTGATTGCCTGGATGTCCCGCTCTAAAAGCTTATCAGTCATTCACTAATACAGTACAGATATTGACTTACGACATCGTGCAAGTCTTGGTCTCTCCAAACAACGCACAGAAATCGCAAGAATGTATGCATGCATGAGAAGTCTGGCAATCGTGCTGTTTGTCGTGCAATCTGCTCTGAACGCAGAGTAGCTCGCAATTTGCACATTTCAGCTTGCACAACTGCAAGTTGCTCTTCAAGTCTATTGTTGCACTGCCGAAGGTTCTCATGAGCTCTCCAATGCTCGCTTGCCCGCTTGGAAAGCGAGCGACATTCAATGATATCCACTCGCGAACGTGAGCGATGCGCAAATTGATCAGATTGTCGATGTGAGCGGTTAAATTCTCAATCCAAAGAACGTCTGCCATGTGTTGGCGAGAATCATAGTCTTGCCATGCACGAGACAGGACGTGCAGAGCAGCCTCACGAGAAGAAGACTGCTCCCCTCCCGCTAATGAGAATTCTGATGCAGTATCAGGCATATCGATTGGGACACCGTCATCCAGGTTCTTCATAAATGCCAGGTTAATTACGATTCAGACAAAAGACAGTAGAAGTGTTTCATACCTTCAAAGATTCCGGACAAGGATCAACCTCTTGCAGTCCAAATGCTAGAGCGTTGGGCAACATAACTGAAAGAAGTTGTGCTCGATGCGAGGCCATTGATTCTGTGATGCATCATTCGTCAACTGAAGTATTTGGTTATTTCTGAATCTAAGAGTACGCACGTGAGAGCGCGCCCCAATCATTTGCCTGCAGATGTCTAAATTAATACCCTCACAAAATGTACAGCGACTGAAGTGTACCTTCAGTTTTGCCATCAAAGTCTTCATCACATGAAGGAACTCTCCCGCTGTATTATGAGTGAGTTTTTGTTTGTCCAATTGTCGCTTAAGGGCTGGGAACAGCTTGTAAAATTCCTGCGACTCAATCACCGGCCTACAAAACGATAAAGTTGTGTGTAAACGTACACACAGAAACACTGCGCATACCATGGAATTATATTCAACTGTCCAGCGTGAAGGCGAGAAATGAAGTTGGCCTCTTGTTCATCCTGGACAATCTTCTGAAACTTGAGAGCGAACCTGAGTGCCAACTTCAGTATGCATTCATCAGGACATGATCATAAACATACTCTTTGGTTATATCTGCTTTGTCTGAATCCACGACGTCCTAAAGTTGCCAAGTTCAGCTATATGAAAGTGACTGGCAGGAGGAGAATACCACCTTGATGATGATCACCAATGTTGATTGAAACAGATTCGGATTGGCTGCTGGGTCTAGAACAGTCGCACTTGATTGGAATGAATGGAATAGTCCTGTAATATTGCGGCTTAAGGCGAAGTTATTCCTGAATAGCACCTATAAAACGAGGTCAAGCTCCCATTTGCAGCATGAAAGTGGTGTCAAACCAAATTAGAGATTGCAGTATTGAAAAGGACGAGTAAAGTATCTTCTTGAGTTGAACGCTCAATACTATGGACACCTTTTGGATGAGGATGTTAGCACTGATGCGCAAAGATGCCTGATTCGACGTGCCTTCAAAGTCCAATGCGACTACAAGAGCATCTTTCGTTGGAGTCACCGACATCCACACTCCTTCTGTTGTGCGCATTGCTGATCCAGCAAAAGATGTGTCCACGAGATGGTTCAAGGAAAAGCTTTTCCCCACTGATTGTTCACCCATAGATGACACGACTTTGACAGGCTTGAAGTTGGGTCGGAAGTTAATAGGTTTGACAAATTGTAGGGCGTTCATACAATCCACACCTTTTTGGCCATGTATGACTGGAACAAAGATTCGTACCAACCAAAGGACAGGTGATCGACAATGCGGTTGACATCCGCGCCGAGAAGGGACTTCTCCAGCTGAGTAGAATACACTCCGTCCTTGAGCGGAATGAAGCGATTTTCCATTGTCACGGCAATCTGGATAGGAATGAGGCAGAGGAACTCTGCCAGCCACTCCCCAGCGCGGAATTTCGACACGCTCCACTCAGAACCACCAAGGTGACTACTGTGAAAAGCAGAGTATGTCATTGAAGAGACATCGATTCTCTTGAGAAGATTTCCAGTTGGCTTCTTTGACGTCCTTTCAAAGGTTGAAATAAGATCATGAAAGTGCGGTACGAATCTATGATGGTCTTGTTCCGTAATGAACACCAACGTTCGCTGACACCTCTTACTGGACGACGTGATCGTTTCGCGCTGAATGGCAGTAAGAACCGGAAAGCGCGTCCACACTTCGGCGTGGCAATCAATGAGGGAGCTGTAGGCAGCAACATTCGCTGATTTTGCATTCCCTCCTCGGGTGCCCCTTTCCTTGAAGGTGAATTCTGTCGCTTTCCGGGTGATGTCAAGAGCAATAGATCGACATGATCGAGTGTCAATGTCAAGTGTGACCAAATGCACGATATTCCGGCTAGTCAGCGATGTCAGAAGTAGTGGCTGGTCCAATGGAAGACCAGGGATCTCGAGTGGGATGCCATCCGTTGAGCCGAACGTGCTCCAGTGGTAGGCGGTCAGTTTCAAGTTAGACTCATGGACGTGAGCAGTGATTAAGCAAGAACCATCCGGAGTCGAGTAAACTGCTGTTGGAATCTGGATGAGATGGAGCGTCGCAGGCCTGTGATATATGAATTAAATGTCTTTCACTCTTGTGGGCGCAAAGGCTGACCTAAACTGCATGGTCGTCAAGGAGTAAACTCTGGCCTGTGCCAATGTGTCAATGAGCAGCAATTCTTCCCCACTGCATATGAAACATGCATGAATGATAGAAGTCCCTTCAGGATACCATTGCGTCAAGTTGATTGCACTGCCGTTAGCCTGGAAACCGACACGGTTATCATCATAAACAAAGATGTGTAACAAGAGCTGATGGTGAGTTCATTAGGTGCGTCCCAGCAGATTCCCGGTGGAACGAACTTTCTTTGTGGCAACAACACTGAGCACACACTTCGACTCATCGAAAGCCAGAACAAATTCGCCAATCTTATCGCTATTCAGCTTTTTCCCGCGGCCGCCATGAACCAAGGCGCCCTCGATAGCAGTGAGGTATTCGAGGTACACCGTCAAATTTCCAAACTGATCAGTCGTCGCGAGAAAGATCTTCTCGCCTGGAAGCAGTTGCGCTCTCCTGCAATCAACGGTGGAGTTCTACATCAGTTATATGTAGGTGTCGAATTGCCAAGAGCACATACACCACCGAATGGCCTAGGGGTAACTTGAACGAGTACGAATTCCTGAACTTTGGTGAAGGAATCGTACTACAATCTAACTGTAAGGAATGTAAATCCTGTGCTGTCAGTTGCATGGGGTGAACTGTAAATTTCAGCTTTGGCCGCTCGAAATATTCCCTTGAACCAGTTATTTGCACCGAAGACGCTGCTAGAGACAATAAGCCTCGCACATCCTCGATGGCATCGATAAGAGAGGTGTGCCTGCTAATTTATGAATGTGGTGGAGCAGAAATGCGGCAAAATCGCTTACGAATGAAAACCCATTTGCGAATGGGCATTGAAGGAAGCTATGAACCTCTTTCGTGATTTGGCTAATTGTTGTTCTTCACTGCTGACCGCTTCCTTGTGAACATGGGCAGCACACTTGCTGATTTGTATGCGCAGCGCCAAACGAGTCAAAGTTGTTGTTTGGATCGTTAGAAGTGATTTGAAGTGCACCAACGCAGCAGCCCTAGTATCTGCGACGACTTTTTTCATGACAGGTAGCTTCTCGATGTCATCCAACTCAGCAAGGAATTGAGTGTCACTGATCGCAGATGCAGCAGCTTCTGCATCGTTGAATATCTCATTAACGAACTGGGAGTCTTGTCCAGACGAGATGAGGGAATTAATGCCACTCCAAGCAGTGTTTATCAATCCCTTTTGCAGCTGATGCGGGGCAGCACTTCGTCCTATCATCCTGACAGATTCCCTGACGTGTCGCATGTCCTTGTGAAGAATTGCATTCAAAAAATCTTCGTCTTTCATCTTGGTATCAGGAATTTGACGAAGTAGGCTTTGAGCGATATAAATTCGTTCCTTGGAACTCTTGAAATCGCGACTGTTAATCTTCTCGATGCACAGCTTTTGCACAGTGTGACGAAGCTCTTCCCCTATTTCTGGATATAGCTCAATGATAGTTGAAAGTTGATCTAGGCAATCCGTCACCATGACACAAATTCGCTATATTGTAAGATGAATACCTTGGACCTTGGAGCTATGCTGCACGCTCGTCATGGAATGAGGGGAAGAGCCACTAAATGAATAGATCAGAAATATTTGATTGAGGCTATTTCAAACGTGACTCACGAAGGAGCAGGAGCGGGTTCGACCGGTTCTGCACAGACCGTCATTATCAAGCAAATTGATTCAAGTACAGAAGATATACCTTGAGTTGCAGGGCAGTCCTGCTTGTTTTTGGTAGGGTAAGGGAAGGAATCATAGGTAAAAGTTCTGAAGTGTTCGAGTCAGAGATACAAGAGAACGATGTGAAGGGATGCTCACGGAAATTTCTGAATAATGGCATCAACCAATGCCCAATGGAAAATGGGAATTAGAAGGAGCGAGTCATCCTCCAATTTCCTCTTGGTTCTGGCCTCTGTCAATGCGTTGGAGGCCCTGACATTCGATGAAATATCGGCCGACTCCCGCTGCCACTGGTTGCACAGCTGCGGGAAGCGATCCCGAAGGCCTGCGTCCAGCAAAAGATGAACTGCGTTGGCATCCAAGTTCTCGTTCACCTGCAAATTGTCGTTGCTCCTGAGAAGGTATCAGTTTGAAATACAGGAACTGGCTGCAAAGAGTGACACCCACAGCCAATGGCTTAGCTGGAGGCGGGTAATGGACTTGCGCGTCCACTCATCAGTGATCCGCCTGGCAGGCAAATAACTATTTGTCATGAACCCTTGAGTAGTCTCGCCATGCAATAACCAGGGCTTATGTAGTCCAATATCCACTGTCATCTCCGGGTGAGCCTGGGGCATGGCTATGTAACTGGACGTAGCCTATATGCGACTGTCAGCAGTGTGCCAGTCACGATGGATGAGGCAAACCTTGAATCCAGGACGCGGCTTTATGGCTTCTTCCTGTTCGTTGGTTTTCCTAACCTCAAATGTGAACATTCTGTCGTACTCGTCTTGGTTTTCGTCCATTTCCATGGTGTTTTCGTCTTCCTGTCCACTCCACACAACGGAACGGGCATGCTCAGGGGAGATGAGTGCCATAACTTGGTCACATATCGTCGTAAGGTACCTGATATCCTGTGTCAAAAAATACTTACCGAAAATCGGGGAGGATTAGACAAACCGCATGAAGGTGACACGGGTGCGTTTCACAGATGAAGGAGCTGAATCATCCCACGTGTCATCCTCTGGCCAGTAGACGATGAATAGTTGTTCATCGGAGGTAGCTTCAGAATTTGTTCTGACAATGTAAAGTCCAGAACGAAGACTTGATTTTGAAACACTAGACTCGCTATGGTTCGCGACAAGCTGGGCCGCCCTGCAAGAAAGGTTTATAAGGGTTTTGATTTGCAGCCAGAAAGTAATATCTCACACGTGATCGTCAACAACACCAAGAGACGACAGGAGTCGCACTATTTCCTCTTTGCTCCCATAGATGCCGACGGGCTTCACAAACAAGTCGTCCAGCGCGCTAAAGTCGACATTCGTCGTGGAAATATATGCACTAGGACAAATGGTATTGGTGAATGTCCGGAGTGAATCCTGCGCAATGATAATTTTGTCCACTAGGAGCAATTAGCGAAGGAAGGCTCAGAAAGGAAAATGGAGTCACCTAGCCCACCGCTCCCTTGTTCACTGATCAAGTCCAGGACCCGGTACATCGATTTGATTGACTGGACAAGGTCACTAGCATCATCGTGCGGCAGGGAGTCTTCTGCGTCCATCTGACACAGAACGTGGAAATTTCAGCCTACATCATGAGAAACCATGAGAAAAGTCAACTTACAAAGTCTTCTCCATCATCGGATTTTGCAGATAAATACGCATCGTCATCCGCATCCTCAGACATGAGGGGCTGGTCCGTCCGAATTATTTGATCATCTTTTGATGAACGTGCCCGTGATGCCGAGCGACCATCTTTGTTCATCTCGTCAAGATGATGGGGATAGGAAGGTGAATCACAGGAAAGAGTTGTCGTATTCTGTGCCGAGCAAGATGTGACAGGTAAGGTAGAAACGCGATGGCGCTGGTTTGTAAATCGGTCCAAGCCGGGTAATTCAATCTCTGAATGCGTCCTTCCAAGTGTGTTGATATGATCTACAGCCTCATAGGTAGCTCGAGGTTCCGCGTCCAACGATTGGGGATCAGCACCTTCTTCCGCGCAAAAGGTGGTACTTTGAACCTGCACGATTACTGGATGGAGACCAGCACCTTCCTCCACTCTATGGGTGATATCCTGATGTGTCATTACTGGTTGGAGACCAGCACCTTCATCAACACCGGAGAGGGTGTGTTGAACCTGCGAGACTATCGGTTGGGGACCAGCATCTTCTTCCATATCCTGAGAATGCGCATCCTGAATCTGAGCGACGACCATAACTCAGAGACAATACAAAGATTGAAGCGCGACTTAAGCACCTACCTCGATATGAGGAGATAATGATGCACCTTCAGGTTTGACATCTTGAGCAGCCGCAGAGTCGTGGTTACGGGAAAGTTTGAAGAGCTTTTGTACAATCTCAGCGCCTGATTGACCCCAGTACAACTCAACTCCTCGTCAACTTACAGAAAGTTTTCTCGTGACACCTTTCTTGACCTTCTGAAGCAACTGGCGAGTGTTGCCACGGGGTCTCGCCTGGAAGGTTATGTCTCAACAGTCAACAGTCCGCATCAAGTTTCAATTTCGAAAATGAGTCCCTTACCGGGGTTAAGTCACCAACTGCGGTTGCATTGCTGACAGCTTCTGGAAGAGGTTGTGGCCTCGAATATCTCCTTCTAGAATTGAATACATCTTCGTTCATTGCAAACTGCTAGTTGAATGTGTATGGATTCAGCCTGAGGAGTAAGTATGAGGTCCATCCTAGTGTTCCCACAAGATGTCAAGCGGCGGCCCCTAGCGGCTCCTACTAGTACGCTTATGAGCACGAGCACTGCCACGCCGGAATTGAGATTAGCTCTTCACACCTGCCAATACACTATACGGGTGATCAATCTGTCTGATAGGGACCTATGAGTCTATGACCGCGCTCGGACTTGTTCATAATGTCCGGCACATGATAATAATACTGAAATTTAAATAGACGTTAGAATACTATCATCCCACCAGCCCTCTCCCATCGCGCGTGCTCGCCACTAGTTTCTAGGAATCTTCATGAAAGACGCGAAATACGCATCAAGTTCCCCAACACGATCCAGTGGCGCGATGGCTCCAACATACCCATCAGGACGAACAGCAACCAGAGCCCCCTCGGGTCCCACTCCATAACACGAGTAACCATCTCCCCCGAAGGTACCAGTGGGATCGGTGTCATCGATAAACACTCTAAGAGCACCTCGATCAATATTATCGCACTTCGCACAGATGGGGCAACCACTCACTTTGACCAATGAGAGCGAAGAAGCGTAGGGAGCAGAAACACATTAAATGTTTCCTTCCGACCTTTGCTGATCGTGAAGATATCAAATCGTGAGTTCCCAGGCGACGCGTAACGGTTAAGAAAGCTCTTGGGTTTCCGTATGTCCGTGACCATCGACTCAACCCTCGCTTGCTGAAGCGGATCGCTAAAATCACCAGTAAAAACAAGTAACTTGAAGAGGAAGTCCGAAGGGAGAAGGTCCTGGAGCTCGAATGGCCATGCGTCTGCTGCACGCATGAATTTGCATGGAGGGACGCGTTTACCGAGGACGAGACCACTGGCCAACTCCTGGTTTCTGTCGTTTACTGCAATTGAAGGGCTATAATGTATCCCGATGCCGCTGGTGAAGTCCGTTTGGAAAGTCCTGCAAACTCGCGGGATTAGCAAGGACAAAACTGTTGGTAGCATAATCTTACTTCAAGAAATGTTCGGGCGAAACCCCATCGTTGTTCTGCTCAGTCAAGGGTTTGCTACAGCAGAGGGTGGACCACATTTTATCCCACGCGATCAGATCCAATGCGAATTTACGCCGCTCTGGTTCATACTATCGGCGGAACGTGAGTAACTAGTCAAAAAGTTGCACGAGAGCTTGCCGTTGACAAAAGGGGCATGTCTGCCCACCCACGAACAACCAAGGCAATTTTCCAAGCTGAGAAAGCGATTTAGCTCGATTGCGAAAACAGGAAACGAAGACATACCTAGATTATGGCTATCGTTGATACTTGCATTCATCCCTTGTCCTGGAAGTTCCATTGTAACCGGACCAGGGGACGGGGCCAGATTTAAGACGCTTACCTGCTTTCGGAGAGTGTGTGTGGCAAGCATCGCCAGCGATAAATACTCGATTGTTGATGGAAAACTTCGAGGCTACCCGTTGTCCAACTTGAATAAAAATGTCAACAAACACGAATTCATGACAAGTAGTAAGATGCATACCACTGTATATTGTCCACCACAAAAATTCACTCTTCCGGATAAGTTTGTAAGGTTCAAGCGATCTCTGGGCAGTCTAAGGGGAATATTGATGACTGCTGATAATATAATGGATACCGCTTACTGCAAGAATCTGCTCTGGACCCATTTTCTCCTTGTCTACCCTGCCTGTCACTGGATCGATGACATCTTTGTCCTCCAGTTGTATATAAACGCGAATGCGATCTTGCTCTCGAGGAACAAAAATAACTGAGCCATGGTTAGAATGTACCAGGGCCTTATTTCTGACATCTGGGAAGTCAGTATCAGGCGTAACCATGTCTACAACACCCCAGATGGCATCTATCGATTGAGACTGAGCTTGCTGATAATTCCAAGTGATCAACATTCTCACCAGACTGTTCTCCATCCATCGTGATATTCATTTGTTTACGGATCCATGAATGAGCGCCTATCAAGGACAATGATTATATTGGCCAGATTGTCGTCTTCGGAACGCACCATCACCGCCGACAACAAATTTAGCGTGGACAATTTCTTCTCGTGGTTCATCCTCGGATTTGTCCAGTCTTTGGAGCACAACGCGAACTGGATATGATGTAGGATCCGTCAACTCGTTTTCATCCTTGGAGAGCTCTATCGAAGTAGGTATCGTTGATCGTTCAACCTTAACGCCGAGCGATGTCATGGAATCTAAGAAAATGTCTTGAATGGCTCCTTGATGGAGCGTAAGCTTGATCTCATTCAGCTGATATACTTTCTGTCCAATTCATCAACACACCTCGAATGGGTATCTTGCAGACGAAGCTGTCACGCTTCGTGTTCTGTTGGTAAGCTAATGGCGGAAATCTGGTGAATATCCTTCGTTAATAGGAGAATTTACGAACCTCAATACCGCCGGTCGAAGAAGGGTTGTAGAAGGACTGAGATCCAATGAGTCATATATCCTACAGTTCCGTCTTGAAAAGCGTACCGCTAGATGGAGTTGGCAAGACTCCTTTATAAGGCGCTCTGCAAGTCCATAACTCTATGTCCAGCTTGTTAATACCGAGTCGTAGTCAGTCAACAAGGAAGCATTTTCACCTGCAACACCTCAGTAGTGCGAGGTGCAATTCCATCACCCTCACCAGTAGTTAGCTTGACAGCCCTAACAGAAGGTTCAGTCAAAAGCAGGGATTGAAAGGATTGACCCACTGACTTTTGATCGACGATCCGAACATTCACTCTCGCATTTGCCAGAGCATTCGCGCACATGAGCCCAGCGGGGCCAGCACCAATAATGAGAACGTCGACTTCAGAGTGGCATACGAACGGAACAGGCATTGCGAAATGACTAGTATGAGTAATTTAGCAATGGGGGGAAATGTAGGGGAGTGTCTTGATACAGGGGGTACAGGTCCGCAATCCTCAAGAGAGCATTCTTAAGGACGGCAAAGTTGTGCCTGACCCTGTGGCTGGACAGTTGGTACGAACAAATCGCCCAAAAGGTGATTGAGGAGTCAGTCAACACTGACGCATGATACCTGCGGAATCCAATAGATTGCCGTTTGAGAACGTTGGAGATTACCAAAAGTATAGACGAAAATTGGCGAATGGTGCATATGCACCACGGAGTAAAAGTGCTCAGTGAATACTTCGCCAAGGCGTGATAGCGAAGCTGTCATGCTTGTAGGGCTTTCAAGTCGCCGGTCGGTTCAGATCACCTGAATATTGTCAAGATCTATCATAATTAGCGTATTGAAACCAGCCATGGGAAGTAGAAGTAGACCTTTAAAAACAACCTCATCCTTGTGAGTACAGCATGGATGATGGGCGTTTCGGGGGTCACTGGCAAACACCTCAAAATAGACTATCATACGGCTATACCATACCCCTTTATCTCGTATTTGAAAACTTGGTGCTTTTGACATGTGGACTTGCAAAACACTGATATTTGACGGTCGCACGTCGGCACGAGGACTCTGGAACATAGACATAGATTTAGAACGTCGTTCTAAATGCTGCGGGAAGTCAATTGAGCACCGTACATGAACTTGATTACCGTCGCTTACCAAAGGTAGTACCGTGCAGATTGCGCAGCTGACGCTGAGTGGGCTGCTCAATTCTTGGGCTCTGTGCGTGGGTTCAGCCCACCTCACCGGTCACCAAATGACATGGCTTGACGAAATAACGCGCAATCCGTTCTGTTGGTCTCGGTGCAGTCGCCAGAGGCCCAGATAAGTTTTGTTTGAATAGCGGAAGCGGGAGCTGATATATATATTCAGCTTATGGCTTGGGAATCTGACGAGTATAGAAAATACAATCGGACACATGACCTGACGTCTTCCCTCTTCCTCCAAAACCACCAATAGCTTCTGCTCCCTCCCCAATCCGACCTAAGTCACTCCCATTAAGTGGACAAGAGCCACGAGAGACACAACCCCAATGCTCTTCCTCCGATTCTGTTTTACAAGGCGATTTTGAGGGGGGAGATGGTATTGAAAGCGTGAGTTCTTTTTGCACCCTTGAGTCTTCATTATTAGGGTTTGGAGAAGTTTCAGCTTGTGGCGTCACCGTCAGCAAGGGGGACGGGACTGAGATGTTCCACTTAAGAGGCTCTCTTACATTTAGCCCTGAAATTAGCCTCTACTTTTCCAACGCCCACCTCCTCCCTGATGGTTGGTGTTCATTCCCTATTCCGTGCACTGAAGTGCTGTCACTGCACGTAAAGTGCGATATATGGACCTGCAGGGGCTTTATAGGGTACTGCTGCCAATCGCCTTGTTCCGTCTCGACGATCGTCCCAACAGTCGAGCGGTATCTGTGATTTCTATTGATGGCGATGCGAATAAGCACCATGTAGAAGGCAATCGAGATTATCGGCATGACCTAGTTGATGTCAGCTTAGTATGTATCAATAACAGGCATCAAAAGAGGAATTACCATGTCCACCATAACATCCTCTCCATTGTTCGAGCAGAGATAACAGATAAGTGCGATGAAAAGTGCCACGGAGTACAAAACGGCTGCGTCCACGAGCACACGCACTATTGGCATCAGACTGTCTTTTGTACTAGCGCAAATTGTAACAACATTGCGTTCAATTGTCCATATTCGATATGCCAGTAATCCTGGATACAGTCAGAGTCTCCATATCGCGTTCGCGGAAATAAGCTCACCTGAACTCAACACATTAGTGGCGATTGTTGAGGCAAAGAACGCCATGACCCACGTCTCAGTGTCTTTGCCGAAGATGCCAGCAGTAGAGTCGGATTGCGAGACACTGTAGACCGCATTGACGCCAGTGACTGCGAGGCAACATCAGATCACATAACTTCCTCAAGCTGGGTATTCTTACCTGCGACACTACACCACATCACACTTGGTAGGATGATAACTCGGAAGGATTGACAAACAACATAGCAGCGATAAATCTTTTATCGAGCAAGGCACTTCTATGAACTCAGAGGGTCCTAGAGATATGAAAATATGAACCTACCACCACTCCATCAGCAAGTAGAGTTTGCAAGACGTATAATGAATGCTTGATCACATACGTTTCTTGCGAAACGTCTGCGAAGAATGCCACTGGCCCACCTGGGTACGTGTCGCGATACCTCACCAGTCCATCTTCCACACGAATGATGTTTATGACAATGTGCTTGGTGAATGTCAGCAAATGCCGTACTACAGACAAAAGAAGCAAGAAGGACTCACTGCGGTACTTAGTAACAACAGCAGGATGGCCACTACGGCGATTGGGCGGTTGATGTCCTGAACGTGCTGTTTGTACGTCAAAGACCACATGGTGCCCATAAACATGAGCAATGAAAAGCCTGGAGAAGTGAGTTGACGGACATGGGATGAACAAACTTGATGATTTGCTATACTCACCGTATAAGATGCCTTCCAGCACTGCTGTCACTAAAGCACCAGTATCCATTGGAATATCTCCAGCCATGGCGAAAACTGGGAGATGTGCAGTGGTGTGTGATGATCACTTCGTCAGTTTCATATACACGTTATATAGAAACGAACTGGGTCATTATATGAAATCAGAGCTTGGTGCGTCATGGCGGCAAAGTATAGCCTGCTGTATCCAGGGATTTTAGTGAAGAAGGAGCATTTTCTTCTACTTATTTGGTCTACCCAATGAGGCTAGATAATGTCGGTGGGAGCACTTCCACTGGACTAGTCTCCTTCTGCACAAAGTTCCTGAGGGAGATGTTTCGGGTCGGCGCATCATGTAAGGGATCAGATGCCAGAACCTAACATATATCATCACAACCAAACCATTCTATTTTCCTCTATACCCGCCACAACTCAAATTCAAAACACACAAAACGCACAAAGAGCGCAATCACGACCTAGTCCCGATGACTGCCGGACCCGCACCTATCGATACCACGCATTCCTCGGATTTACGTCAAAACTACGCCATGAGTAGTCACAATTGCGCACGTTTCAAGAAAATAGCATCTAATCTGGATGCCCTCATCTCTAAGCACTACTGGATCAGAGTGAAATACGCAGTAGTAAGTACGTCTTCGCAGATACTGTGCTCCTTTTCCGACCCGCCATATGAGCAAGGATACCATGGACTGAGGGGCTTCAACGACTTTGGTTTCTCCTCGACCAATCAAGGTACCAGTGCCAGTGGAATCGAGGGCAACTGGATAGTCCCAATCAACCTTCCCAGACAAGTCAGACATTTAAGGTCGCATCAGTATCACTCAATGTGTTGCTTGACAGGTCGCCCGCTCGTGGGGGAAATTCTGCGAGCATGATGCTGAAGGTTTTGGGCCATACTATATCGGTGTGTTTGTCCTTCTGGTCGGGTGCGCAATGATGATTGTAGTATAGGATTACTCTGAACACTTACTTATTGATTGCATACTCAAAGTTCTGACGCGCACCCTCCCTCTCCCTTGCTCCTTCCTTAAACCTCAACTAACACCTCCCACCAGTAACAATCAAACACATCCACCTCCCATCCCCGCTCTCTCAATTCCAGCGCTCTCGATTCCATCCATCGTTCTTGATCCCAGTAAGAGGACAAGCACATTGTGCAAGTGCCGTGGGAGAGAATCATACTGAGGAACCCCATACGCCCTTCGTCCGATTCTGTTTCGTGCGGCAATTTTAGGGGGTGAGATGGTTTTGAACGTGAGTTTTGGCTCAGTAGTACCTCATGAATGGACGAGCAGTACTATTCACGCATACATATATCCTACTAGTGCCCTCTACCCACTGGCACCCCCAATTAATGTTACTACATACCCTGAACTATTATAGCCCCACACAACCCTCCCCTTCGCCCAATGTGTTTACCTCATGTTTAACGAGCGTATACGTAACCAATCATATCATCAAATATTGAGGCCTCGAGGGGCGGACAAGCGCAAGCGCTGTGGGAGAGAATATCGAGGAACCTATATACTCTTCCTCCGTTTCTGCTTTGTGTGGCGATTTTGGGGGGCGAAATGGTTTTCAATGTGTGAACGCCTGTTCTTTTATTGCTCGACTTCTTTCTTTCTTGTCACGACCTTTCCCCTCACTCGCAACACTCCATCCTACACAACGACAAATAATCTTACTCGATGAGATCACTTACGCTAACTCTCCATGCAGCACACACCACAGTGCACACACTCTTTGACCTTTCCCTAGCAACTCTCCAAGTCATCATCACCGCGCACGTCGCATATGCAGCATGTATGGTCCTAGGCGGTGTGTTGCAGACTACACCCGCAGCGCCGTTCGGCAGTATGAGTGGTATAGGCACGAAAGGTACGGGTATAGGCGCAAAGGGCATGGGCATGAGTAGTTCTCGACTGTTCAGTTCAATTTTTTCGGAAAATGACCTTTCACTATATGCTCTATGCAATGGCGAAAACAGGAAGTCAATAGCTGTTGAGGTTGGTGAGAAACCGCCAGGTGACCACTACTGGATCTGACCACTCGAGTCAAACCTTGAACCACCAGAAATTTTCGCGACCTGTAATAGTGTCGCTGAAATCAATCGATTCTACTGCTAGCTCATCCACAGCTGGTGCAGTGATTTTGTTTCTAGTTGAGTAAGAGTAGTCTAAGGTATGCCTAGGAAAGACTAGAACCTCAAGACCAGGAAACCGCGAGGCACTTCAGGAAGGTATGAACGTGCGTCGAAAATATCCTAATGTTGAACTCAGGAGTTCGGCGTTTACATGTACGAGTAGAGTGATCAACACTACCAGAGCCTCGTACTAGGTAATACTCAATAGCCAATATTGCTGATGTTCTGTCAATTGGGCGAGTTACCAGTTCTCCTCATCCGCGTCAATCATTTGAAGAAGTCGCATTGCATCCTCCTTGGGCAGCTTGCAACGCTTCATGAGCGTCTGCAACATCTTTTGACGACTCCCCCCCAACCCCTGGGTCGGAACCAAAAACTCCCCCAGCTTCTTGCCCATCCGCGCAAACCAAACACTCCCGTCTACCAAGCACGGATCACGACTTCCAAGTTCCTTCAGCATATTTAGCACCTTCTTCCTGGATTCGAAGTATTTGGCTTCGTATGCGTTTTGGTAGCCCCTAATGGTTGTGATGCAGACATGCATGACGGGGACAATGCCGGAATTTTCGAGAAGTGGCTTGTGTATCGTCCACCAGTCGTCCATGTTCTCCTCGTTCTCAAGAAAAGTGACAACCAGCGCAAGAGGCACCTGTTCTTGGCACAGGCACTCAAAGAATAATCTGTAGTTCTGCTGTATAGTGTTCGACACTCTGCCAGCCTTGATGCAGAAAAGCAAGCCATGTACACCCCCTCGGTTCTTGAGCGAGACGATGAGCTCATGTGCCTTCACTAGGGCATCCAGATACCCCGCGTTATTCATAGTGGGGCTGTTCAAGCCCACCTAGATTTTTTTTTGGATTAGAATACTAACATGCCGGGAATCATTGCGTTCACTTACTGTATCAAATAGATTAACATTAAGCTGGGAATCCGAAATCGCGACTGGATACTCGGTTGACTGGAGTGTGCAGAGTTGTGCACCGGATGAGGACTCGGCAAGTTGTTTCCCAGCAATGAGATTTACCAACGAGCTCTTGCCGACGTCCATCTCACCGAATATGATGAAGTTTGGTGGTTGCGGTCGAGAGGACATTACGGAAGCTGGAGGGGAGTGGTCAGCACTGCCGGGAGCGCGCACTGTGGGGTAAAAGAGTATGGTGCACTTACCCAAGTCAAGTACTTTGTTTGCTGAAGGTCGAAGTTCGGGCTTGCGTGACAGACACCTTTGTATAATGTCCCAATCTGAGTCTATTATTGCAGGATGGCCGTCAGGGCGCTGCGGTCCACGACCTTGGGATATCATAACAACGATACGCAATTCCGGTCTTTCAGAGATGATCTCGGACCAAGGGTGCCGACCAGAGAGAATCTGTTTAATGAGTCCTTGGGCAAACATCTCGTGACCAAACTACCAACTCACTTGAAGCATTACACAACCAAAAGAGTATATATCAATTTTTTCCAGAGGAAGGCCAGGGACATTATCTGAAACGACGAGCTCTGGTGCTGTATAGCGGATTGCGCCTGGGTTTATAGACGTTGCAGCCAATTGCGACTGGCCGAGAAGGGGTCGGACAATGGTGGAAAGACCAAAATCAATCAACCTTGCACGGCCTCCCTCATCAATTAGTATATTCGCCTGCAGGCCCAAAATTAGTCATGTTGTCAAGAATGACCCAGCAGCTCCAGATTCACCCCTGTTATATCCCCGTGCACGATGTGTACAGAGTGCACTGCACCAAAGGTAGGTCACCACTCATTTCCAAACGTCTTGATAAGATATATGAAACTAACAATAACACAGTCCAGCGCTGACATCCTTTACCTTGCAACTTCGAGTGAGTCTTGAGAAAGGTATGATGAAAATATTTCTGCTCACCATATTTGAACGGTCCAGCACTGTGAGATCATTGTGGTTAGATGCTAGGTAGGCATTCAAGGTGCCGTTTGGAATCCATGGAGTTACTAAGCAGCGTGACTCTGGCATCCGTCCAAATCCTATCGCTGTACCCAACAACGGTACAATATTGTCATGGCGTAGGATCTTCAAAATGCCAATTTCTCGGTTGATTTTCTGGACAATCCAAAGTAGCATTGATTTAAATCTGATTCTCCCGGCGCGCATCACTTACCCTGTTGATTCGCTCCAAATCATAATGCTCCAGAAATCTGAATGACTTGACCGCAACCTTATGTAAGTACCAATCGATCGATCAGCGCATTGCGGCAAAGGCCCGGGCACATGGACTGACGAAGGTTGGAATACCACTGTTCAGTGCATTGTAATTGCATTTCCAGACGTCGCCAAATGCACCTCCACTAACGTGGTCCTGAGTTGTTCGAGTGATAAAGGGTGTTAAATCGTATTCCACTCTACACGGTAAGTTCAGTAAAGCCGCAGGTACTTCGGCACCAAGCACAATGCAACCATACCCCGGTTCGCGGTTCTCCATCACCTTCTTCTATCAGCCTGCGGTCAAAGAAATGTGGGTCGGGTTCAGTTGATATAGTTCGTAGTCGAGGCCCAAGGTACTTCACACTCGAAGCTGGCAATGGATAGCAAGGGTGGTTTGGACGGTTTGGGGTGAGTTTTATTCTTCAGCAAGTGCCCATACATAAATCCATGTTTACCTCGTGTTCACCTACTACCCAATTAATGTTACTACCCTGAACTAATTATAGCCTCCTACTGGCAGCATGCACACACACAACCCTCCCAATGTGTTTACCTTATGTTTACGAGCGTATACGTAGCCAATGCATCATCAAATATTGGGGGGACGAGAGACCTGAAATGATAGGTGCGTCTTCTCTTTTCTTGTTTGGTTTGGTGGAGCTGATGGATTTCGTATTTTTGTTTGGAGTTTTAGTTTTGATTTTGGTCTTCCATTGTTCTGATTCTTGATCTGCTTCTTGTGCGGGGGATCTACGCCAACGACATCAAATTGCGAAGGACTTTGATACCCCCTCGATCTTGTTATCACTCCCTCCTCGCCACTTCTGTTGCGTTCGAGCACCACGATGTGTTAGTTAGAGGTGTGTGCTGTCATTCGTCCGTCCCTCTTTTAATGTGGTTTTTGTTTTGTCCAAGTTTCGTTCGCCCCATGTCTTTCGCTGTTCATTCAGTTTTCCTTCTGGTTGGGTGCGCAATGATGTTCATAGCATCGTATCCTGTTGATTCTGAACACTGATTGCATACTCATTCTGACGCGCACCCTTCCCTCTCTCCCTCCCATCTCCTTTGGTCCTTCCTTAAACCCCGACTAACACCTCCCACCAGTAACGAACAAACACATTCACATCCCATCCCCGCTCTCTCTGTTCCAGCGCTCCCGACTCCCTCCATTGTTCTCAGTCCCAGGAAGAGGACAAGATCGAGCGCCATGGGAATGAATATTGAGGAACTCATCCGCTCTTCCTCTGATTCTGTTTTGTGGCGATTTTGGGGGGTGAGATGGTTTTGAATGTGAGTACTTGTTCTCGACTTCATTCATTCTTGCCCAACGACCTACCTTCAAATACAAATAATCTTGCTCGATGACATAACCTATACTAACTCTCCACGCAGCACAGACTGCACCTGTAGCGTCGTTCGGCGAAGGCGTGAGTGGTGTAGGCACCAAAGGATGGGAATATGCGCAAAAGGCACAAACACCCTAGAATCCTTCCTGGCACATCGTCCGCGAAATCGAGCATGTTACGAGTCTCCCTGCTCCGCATGTGTCACAAGTGTGTCCGCCTGGAGACGAGGTCTTCTGGGTTACGGTCTGCGCCAAGGTCTGCCTTCTCGTCGGCGTTCCCGTCTGCACTACGATCTGCTCTCTCACCTTTTGACTTCTCATCCCCCCTTCACCGACGCGCCAAGAAGGCCGGAACCGCAGTTGATAATCACGCTCTCACCACATGTCCCATCTTCGTTGTGCTATGACGAGGTATTGACGTTTACGTGGTGGGCGTGTGAGGGGACGTTTGTGGGTGATGGAATGAGGGTTGAGGTGGAGATTGAGGTCACGTCCCTCAATAGTCACGTATTGGTACCAGAAATCTGACGTCCGATATGGGCGAGGAATACACAACGATAACCAACCCTAGCGAGAGAACATGGCGTCCGTACGTACGTGCTGGCCGCACTGATACTCCTCTCCTCACTCACTCGCGGCTTCCAGAATCCCACCACTACTTTCTCCTGGTCTTCACTTACTCCACATCCCGCACTCCAAACTCCAAACTCCCCGATGCGTCACTTCGGCTGGACACACTCTTGAAACCCAGGCCGATATCAATGCATGATTATGGGTGTAATACTTGCGGCATCATGAACGAGCCCAGAGGTCGGAGGCTCCTGTAGGTGTAAGATGTGGTCTGACTTGGGTGTGATGTGAATAAAAGAGGAGGATGGGGGTGGGGGCTGTGCGTCCTAGTCGGAGTCCATTTGTGCGTGTTGGTGTTCATGGCTAGTAGTAACGAAAATAAACAAAGGGGAGACTGACCTCGTCCTCCTCGTCCTTATCTTCATCTTATTGGTCTTCCTCGTCATTTTCCTTGGACGCAGTGGAACACGAGTGGAGATGCCATAACAATGCATGCACGGTATAGCATCGAGAAATTTGAGCCATGTGCTCTGTTGAGGAATCGGCTCCTCGGCGGTGTCTGAGTCTACGCCGCTTCAGCGTATACTGTATGTATTATTTTCAAGGCTCCGTCAGCCAAAGTATAGTGGGTTTGAGGCCATGCTAAATGCAGCTGGTCGAGAATGATACTGGTCCTCTTCAAGATGAAACTGTCGACAAGGCACCTCCTGGGGCTTTGGTGTGTCAGCTTCCAGTGGAATTGGACAGTCTCATCGATGTCCAGGACTCCACACCAGGAGACGTACATAATCCGAATAGCCTGTCCGCCGTGGTAGACGATAGACATATTGGCCGATCATGATTGTTGTGTACGACGCAGGACGCCAAATTGATAGCTCTCCGAAAGACGAGTCACGGGTAGATAGGTCATCTGTAAGCTTATTGCGTTGTGCAAGAAAAGAGAAGCGAAGATAGGAGAAGGATGCGCAAGAAAGAGGCTAAGCGGACATGACGGGCTCCCCGTGTGCTCACGAACATTTACCCAGTATCAACTCATGAATCCAAAACGCCAACTGTACACTCCCATGATCCCCATATCCAACTCCCCACTTTGGATAAAAAAAATGAGCCATGCGCTCGCTATCTTCTCCTCTCACTCGCGTCCTCCATAATCTGGACCCCACTCGATCTACAGCCGTCAATGGTGAGGCGTGCTTCGTCAAAAGACGGAGGATTGAAAACCTGCCAGCGTATAAATGGCTTAAAGATGTCAGTGTATGTAGGTATTATAGGCAAATAAGCCACGCACAGAACCATAATAACTCAGACAAACGCTGCATGTTGGGTCGCGTGCAGGGATGCTCACTAAGTAGGTGCCTTCAACGCCTTTGGTTTGTCCTCGACCAAGGTATCAGTGGACTTGAGGGTCACATCACCCAGCGGCCACTGCTTGTAATAGACATAACAAACTTGCCAGCATGACGCTTAATCACATCGTGGTTATTACTTCGGACTTCGTACCGTGGTAGTCGCACTCTAGTTGCGGGACCGATGTTACATGATTTTATTCATCGATGCTGACTGCCTGGCATTAAAATTTTATCGTTCATGTCGGATGGTGGTTGGTTGATGTAAAGGATGTCAGTGCAAGTCCAAATAACTTGAAGTGGCAGGTGACTTAGGACGTAAAATTAAACGACGACCATTAAGCCGCTCCTTCTCCATTCCACTCTCTTTAGAATCATAATTACTTTAGCAGTGCAGGCATGCACCGCCGAAAGTCTAGCAAGGAAGACTTAGACGACAGTGACACGTTTGTCCTCATTCCAGACAATGTGCCAACGACGGCGCCTACGTTGACAGCAGCGCCTGCTAGGCTTGGACTACCACAGCTTGGTCCAGGAATACCAACGCGACCACCAACAGTAAGACGTCCACCTAGCATTTCTCTAAACTCACCGCCTACCTCGCCATTCCGTGCATCACATGCTCGAGTACGAAGCATATCCTCGGGTCCATTCATGCCACCCGTGTCATCCCCGCTCACGAATACGTTCCATGTCCCACTTCATCCGTTTGAACCGAGTCAGGTTGACGACGCCGCAGAAGGACCCAGAGGACACGGACGAAGACACAGCCGAATGCATTCTCGCAACTTATCGATATTCTTTCCCCGCCCGCACGCAACCATATCTGAAGATCTCCCTTCAGACGTCGAATCTGCCCCAAATAACAATTCACAATCCCAAATCGACCTTCATATACCCGCATCTCAAAGCGAGCCCCTTCAGATCGGGCATGACCGTACAGCTTCTTTTTCATTCGGCTCCTCGGGCTCTATGCCCAAGTCAAACTCTACAGGCGCAGTCCCAGCAGGCGTGACAACACGTAGAGGTCATCATCATAAACATTCACTCTCTCATAACTTCTTTTCTTTCCTTGATCCTGCTCGTCAATCACAACCGGAAGCAAAACCTGAGGAGTTGCATACGGCTCCTACCCCTGCCCCAATGTCCCCATGGAGCCCGGTGAGCAACATCCAAGGCGGAGAGAGCCCAAGCTCTAGCAACGTCGACCTCACAACAGGAACAAGCTCTCGTTCCAGCTCAGCATCCCCCGCACCCTCTCCCTCGCCTTATTTCTCTTTAAATCTAAGCAAAGACGGTCTTTTGGCGCGAGTTGCATGCATACTACAATTCTGCCTGGGCGGGTTGCTCTGGGTGCGCGGACAGGCTATCGGGTCGTTGGCTTGTACAGGCCTAGGGTATTGGGTCGTGTTCGATGCGTTTGGAATCGCAGTGGGCGGGCCTCTTCTTGGGAGAAGCAAGAGTGGTTTTGGGTGAGTTTCGTTCTTCAGTCGTCTCCACGCATATATAGCCGCGTCGTCTGCGCAAGTCCGCATATATCCCCCATACACCCACCCTTTACCCTCTCTACCCATGTTACTGCCCTAAACTAACTCCCTACCCAGCCCAGCACGCACACAAACAACCCTCCTCTTTGCCCAATGTGTCTACCTCATGTTCGCAGGCGTATACGTAGCCAAAGAAGCTGTTGAACATATTCTCCTTTCTGCAGGACACGGACACGGGCACGGGCACGGGCGCCCTTCCCCTTCTCCCTCCCCTCCCTCCGCTGCACCAACGCTAGCTTTGAATGCATCACTGAACGCAGCTGGGGGTATCACGCGCGGCCTGGGTCTGCACGGCGCAGGTGAGATGGGGAATGATGGTCATCATCATCATTGGGGGGATGAGAGACCTGAGATGTTGGGGTGCGTCTTCTCTTTTCTTGTTTGGTCTTGTGAAGCTGATGGATTTTTTTTGGGGGTTTTATTTTTGGTCTTCTGTTGTTCTGCTTCTTGTGCGGGGGATCTACGCCAACGATATTAGACTGCAATACCCCCTCGGTCTCGTTATTATCGTCCTCTTCTCGCTCCTTGCTACTTCCATTGCGTTCGAACACCACGATGTGTTAGTTAGAGGTGTGTATTTTCTGTGGTTCTTGTTTTGTCCGAGCGTCGTTTCGTTTTGTCTGTAGCCCTATTTCGTTCGCTGTTCATTCGGTTTGTTTATTCTTCTGGTTGGGTGCGCAATGATATTCATAACATAGTGAATCTGAACACTGATTGCATACTCATTCTGACGCGCACCCTTCCCTCTCCCTCTTTTCTCTCCCCTGTCTTCCTCTTTAAACCCCAACTAACCCCTCCCACCAGTAACGAACAAACACATCCACCTCCCATCCCCACTCTCTCTATTCCGGCGCTCCCGACTCCCTCCATCGTTCTCAGTCCCAGGAAGAGGACAAGCGCAAGCACCATGGGAGAGAATACTGAGGAACCCATACGCTCTTCCTCCGATTCTGTTTTGTGTAGCGATTCTTGGGGGTGAGATGGTTTTGAATGTGTGAGTAATTTTGTCCCTCGACTTCATTCATTCTTGCCACAACCTTTCTCCTCACTCGCAACACACCTTGCCCGACGACCCACCTTCAAATAACCTTGCTGGATGGCATAACCTACGCTAACTCTCCATGCAGTACACACTACACACCATTCGACCTTTCTCTAGCAACTCTCCAAGTTATCATTACCACGCACGTCGCATACGTAGCGTGTATAGTCCTAGGCGGTGTGTTGTTGCAGACTGCACCTGCAGCGTCGTTCGGCAGCGTGGGTAGTATAGGCACGAAAGGCATGGGTGCATGCGCAAAAGGCACAAACACCCTAGAATCCAAAATGGAATCCTTCTGGCGTGTCGTCCGCGAAATCGAGCGACATGAACATGTCACGAGTCTTCCTGCTCCGCATGTATGGCAGGTTTGTCCGCCTGGACAGGGGGAGATGAGATCTTCTGGGTTACGGTCTGCGCCGGGGTCTGCCTTCTCGCCGGCGTTCCCGTCTGCGCCACGATCTGCTCTCTCACCCTCTGACTCCTCACCACCTTTTTCCGACGCGCCAAGAGGGCCGGAACCGCAGTTGATAATCACACTCTCACCGCATGTCCCGCCTTCGTTGCGGAACGAGGAGGTATTGAAGTTTACGCGGTGGGCATGTGAGAGGGTTAGGGGGGCGTTTGTGTGTGATGGAGTGAGAGGAGTTGGAGTGGAGGTTGAGGTGTGCGTGGGTGTTATTAGGGGGTAGGTACTACATGAGAAAAGCGGAGGCGGCAGCACTATATAACCTTCTTTGTGTTTACCTTTCCCAGCTACGCTGAATACCCTTCTTATTCTGACAGTCCCAGAATTGCAAAATATTGGGCTGATTTTGGCCACACGCACACAGTGATGCAATGATTGGTTAATTCGGAAATTAACTAGTGCTGCCCTGGCTGGATATTTAGGTTGGTTGACACGCACGCGCGATCGAGTAACTGGTGCAAAACGATTTGTCGACGTACGCTGGGAAGCTGGAACGCCGATAAACCAATGGTCAAGCCTATTTACTGGACTACCATAGGCTACCATATTTCTGGTGTGTGTCACTAAAGATGGGATCAAAACCTCCGCTACTAGTAGTAGCATACCCCAGGTTCACGATTCACCGGCACCAGTCACTACTATACTAGTAGTCACTCCCAGGCACTGCTGTACAACTTCCCCGTTTCTTACGGCGCGACGACGGTTGGTTGCGGCTACCCTGATAAATTTAGCAGCACTTTCCGAGCCTTGCAGCATCCCAAAGCATTGACTTGGCGTTCCCCCGCGAGGTTGAAACTTGAAGCATTGTGGCACACAACCACGTCATAGGCGGGTTGCTATGCGTCGCATGTATGGCAGGTGTGTCCAATTGGACAGTCGCTAGTCATTGCTTGCCATGAGGTTTTCTGCGTATGCGATGTCATGGGATGTTTGTTTCCACCTCTGATCATGATTCCTCATCTCACGTCGAGATTTATCTTCGCCCGCTAGCGTGACGTGAATTCGCTTCGAGTCTTACGATATTCGAATGGTGCCCAGCCTGTCAACCCTAGCTCGAATGCGCCATTATGGCAGATATTAGGTTAACTATTAAATATTAATGTCCGGAGGAAACATAGTAGCTGTAGGGCATTCATGCTAATCGTTTCCTATTGACCACTGTTAAGTACAAAAGATCCTTTTAACTCTCTTCCGCAATCCCTTCCGGTGGTCGGTCTTTATTCCCGACTTTGTAAGAAGAGGTGCTGTCGTCCTGAGTAAATTGAGATATGTGGACCTCCACAGGCATCATAGGATATTGCCGCACGTTTCCCCGTTCCATATCCTCAGTCGTTCGTCTAGTAGTGGTAGTCGAGGGGCGATGTCGAAAATTGAGCGTGATACGAATAAGCACCATGTAGAATGTGATTGCTATTATAGGTACGACCTAGTCAACCAAAAGTCAGTGTTGATTTCCATAAAAGAGGTAAACGGCAGAATCACGATGTCCGACAAAACAGATTCTCCATTGTTTGAGGTGATGAAACAGAAAAGAAAGGAGAACAGCATCACAGAGTACAAAACAGCGGCATCCACAAGCACGCGCACAATTGCCATCACAGTGCCCTTCGAAGTGCGCAATTGAGAGATACGACGTTCAATCTTCCAGACGCGATACACCAGTAATCCTGGACACTATCAGGGCCTCGATACCGGGATCGCGGGAACGTGCTTACCTGAACACAACAAATTAGTTGCAAGAGTCGAAACGACGAAAGCCATGATCCATTTTTCAACGTCGGTGGCGAAGACGTTTCCAGGATCAGCAGTGGCTTGCGAATTACCGTAGACCGCACGAACGCCAGTCACTACGAGGCAGTATCAGAGTGCACAACTTCCAGAGTATTATGGCAACCTGACCTATGATGCTACACCACAGCAAAATTGGTAGGATGATCACCCGGACAGATTGCCAAAGAACATAGCAGCGATAAACCTTGTGCCAGACAAGGCATTCCTATAAGCCCACAGGGTTTTAAACGCAGATTTAAATAAGAACGCACCATCACCGCATCAGCAAGTACAGTTTGGAAAATGTATAATGCGTGCTTGATCACATATGTTTCTTCCGTAACGTCCACGAAGAATGCTACTGGCCCGCCTGGCCACGTATCGCGATACTTGACCAGCCCGTTTTCGATACGAACGATGCCCACGACCATGTGCTTAGGAATTGTTAGCCGATGACACTATCCTATGTAACAATCAAGACACCAACCACAGTGCTCACTAACAATAGCAGAACGGCCACCACAGCGATTGGGCGATTGATTTCCCGCATCCGACGCTTGTATGTCAGAGCCCAGATGGTGCCAATAAACAGGAGGACTGAAAAACCTGGAGATGTGGGCCTAGCATGGTGAGCATAGGACGGACAAACTCATTGCGATACTCACCATATAAAATACCCTCCAGTGCTGCTGACATCAAAGCGCTCGTATCCGCAGGGAGCTGAGCCATAGCGAATCTACAGTCCAGCTGGGAGATGTGGGCATCTGTACCAGTTTCTGTGTTTCATTAAATATATGTCATCGTGTCAGAATTTGCACCGATTCGATTCATCCGCGGGGGGTGAGGTGGGGTGTAGTGATGGATGCCGTGGGGACGTCCGGTTGCTGTATCATCATGCATCGCTTTCGTCTATCAATTAGTCTGCCGGAAACATGATATTTTCGTTTGATGCTGCAGGAGGAACGATCATTGTCTTCAAAATGGTTTGAATAGGGTTGACTTGGGTGAACCTCACCCTTGGACTTGCCTTGGACTGTCATTTCTCTGGTACCTGTTGCATAATCCCGTTCACAATAAATGTATGTCCTTCGTTTCTGGCTAGTTACCAACCGATACAAACTTCAAAGCATAGAATGTACACGCACTGTCTAGTGACACATAAATACCCGGGAGAACTGTATCCCACGTAATCCCAAAGTTGGCTCATTACCTGATCGGAATCTTACCTGCAGTGTACTGCGTCTAGTGTGCATATGTCATGCATAAACATGAATGTAGAAATACAAAAATAAACATCGAAGCCGCACAAGGATACTAGTAGGACCTGAAGAAATTTAGATTGGGGCTGGACTGGGATGAACTGTCAGCTAACCTTTTGAATGACTTTCAAGGCGCGTCAAAATAAGTACGCCCCAGGATGAACCGCAGGAAATTGTACCTACTATGGCGTTTCTTTCTTCACGTGCTCACAGCATGTATTGAGAGTACGTCTGCTGATGAATATTCAGTACTCGGTACTCAGTCTATATATATATATTATGCCACGGGGTGCATGCTCCCGCATCGTTCTGCTTGGGCACGTCTTTGTCGTGTACTGGTTTGAGCCTAGGATATTTGATACTTTCAAGACTTGTAGTGTGTGGGGCCCTTCTTGGGAGGGACGGTTTGCGTGAGTTTTGTTTTTCTCCTGTCAGACCAGACATAACAGAATGTGGGCAACTAACCAGACTGGTAACCGATGTTGAAAAACATGCAGATACTTACAAAATGACGCGCCAAGTGACGTCCGTGCGCATGAAATGCCGTCGGCGTCGTGGAAATGAAATGTGCTGAGTAATACATGCACTACCGGACATTCATTTGAGCGTCTGACTCGAAGATGTGATTCTACAGCCAAGTGTCCCGGCAAGCGCAGATTTGAGCGTGTTTTGTTTTTCTATCTGGTCGAGTTGCTTGAAGCCTCGTCTTCGCACAACTTTGGTTTGTATACCTCAGCCAAAAGAGCACCCTATTGAACGCATCATAAACATAGCAAGACCCGTTCATAGACACAGACAATCTCATTCTCCCTTCCCTATGTCAACCTCAGAGCCCCAGATAGATCAGCCTGAGGAGGTACCTATATTACCAGGTATACATAGTGCAGGTTCTCGCAGATGGACGCCATCATCATTGGGGATATGTCCAACCTGAATGTGGTTTGATCTGTATTTGCATACCGGGATACTCGTGCCCGTCTCACACAACACTTCCTGCACCAACAGCATTGCACACCAGACTCAGACTGCTACCCTCGTGCATCCCCAATCCCGCTCGTCCCTATCCTATTGAGCAACACCTTGCACTTTGTTTTATTTGTTCTTGTCGAAATTGGCTGCGAGATGATATCATACTCCCTCCTTTCATTCAACTAATACTTCCTTTCAGTACCAAACAA
This sequence comes from Suillus americanus, assembly GCA_016695465.1. Taxonomy (NCBI): domain Eukaryota; kingdom Fungi; phylum Basidiomycota; class Agaricomycetes; order Boletales; family Suillaceae; genus Suillus; species Suillus americanus. The sequence goes on from MU177904.1 coordinate 163,565, forward strand.
ACGCATTCACCTCACCCCCGCTCTCGTTATACAGCGATCCAGACCTCTCCATCAGTCCTAGGGAGATACTAAGCGTCATGGATCAGCTCAGGAATGAGACAATACTCCACATGTCGTACAGGAGCACAAGGGCGTTAGACTCTACGAGCATGGTTTCTTCTTCTATTTCGTCTGGTTCTGGGATGTGGGAGTTCTATGATGGTCGCCGGATTCGAGATGAGTGGTACTATGCTCTCAGATCATATGTAGCCCCCCAGCTGACATATTCACACTGGTACTAGTCCTATTGTACGCTAACTAAACATCGTCGATATTCGACGCATAATTCAATCAATGGATGAGAGACCCTCTCGGCTTCCTAAGCGATTCTGCAATTCCTAGGAACGTTTCGGCGAGTTGTACCTAAAGACAGTATTGAACACGATTGGTATGCGTTCTTGCAGGAGCACTCTTACCGTGTCTAAGGCCTGCGTATACGAAGATGCAACTGTTGCTGCCGATGGGACCAAGGGATCTCTTGGGGCGTTGTTTTGAACGTCAAGCGCGATTTGAGACATTCTTCGCAAGTATGTAGAAGATGTATCTGAACCAAATGATACTGCGTGGAAAGACAGCGGTTTGCTAGATTGTGTGTCAGAGGTTGCTAGTCCAACACGGAAACCCGGTCACGGACCCAAAACGAACCGCGGAGCGGCACAAATCTTGAACAGGCTTATCTGCGATATAGCACTCGCCATCTGACAAGAATATGATTACGGGGCTCCTGAAAACAATGTTACAGATCTGAAACACATTCATCGGGAGATTGAGCACCTTTCTGTGCTCCAGTGTTGTTCCATGACTAATCGAGCTTGTTGAATCGCAGCAGTGAAGCTGGTGCCTCCATAAGCTGAATGAGGCAACATAGCATCTAGCAACTGGTCAGGAGAACTAGAAAAATCATTGACGATAGCGTCTGTTGTGGACGTGTCGAAAAGAATAACACTGTAGGAGTCGCGCCGGGCCCCCTGCTGAGCACTGACTGCCGCAGCACGGGCAGACCAGAAATAATATAATGAAGACAGCACGGCACCAAACCGGTTGTCAGAGTGTCGCGTAATTCTGTCAGAGGCAGGAGTATTCGGAAGGGGACGTCTGTCACGTAAGCCCATTGAAGAGGATCTGTTCATCATCAGTAATCGCAGCGACGCAAGAATTGCCTCGCACCTATCAGCCACAAAGATTCTGAAGTGTAATAAGGGTGCAGTTATGATTAATGTCATTGCGACAGAACCCAAGATGATCACTCACACATGGAATGCTTGCTGGATGATCACAGGATTCCTGCATGAAAAGAGATGTCCGTCTTCGGAAACGTATCCTAAACCGACTTGGGTATTATTAGGATCTACTGGCGGGTGAAACAAAGGTAAAGTGCAATAGGATGGCTGAGCAGCATTTCCGGCTGCAGCAGTGTGCTCAGGTCCTGGCAACACGGTTAATCAACAATGGAACAAGCATGGGATACATCGTACCGCTACACATCGAGTCACTAACAAGAGCATGAATTCAATCGTGTTATCGCACTTTAAACATCCGAAACGCACCACTTGGTGAAATTTGCTTGTTCCTCTCGAGAGTAAGGATCCTTAAAGCCTGCGGACAATGTGAGCTCAGTTACACGGACGACTGTGCCACTCACCAACCCGCCGCCAGAAGAGATTGTGTGTCACGTAGTCCTTGGCACGTTCCGGGTTGGGCATAAGTCTCTTAGAAATATGCTGAACCTCGTTATTCCCCCTGCAAGCAGAGGCGTCCTGGGCACGACAGTAGTCGATGTGGACATGGCGTCCCAATGCCTGACAGACAAGGTTGCACATCATCGGCGTCCCCTCGTCATTCGAAGAGAAGCGACGTCCTTCGACCTCGAGACCCGTATCATCGAGGCCATCCACTGCCCATCGAGACGAAGACATGGATCCGTGCCTAGTTTCATGTTCTTGTTGCGGGTGACCTGGAACGATGGTTTGTGACAAGTGACGTCTAATATATCACGACACCTACCAAGCGGCAATGTGCAATAGTAGCCACAATGCTCACACCTTGAAAATGTGAGCAATGTCCACAAAAATGAAAAGAAAAAAATTCACACCTCTCTCTGCAAAAATGCACCACGTTTTTATCCAAACTATGATTGTGGGAACCTTTGTGAACCACTGCTCCTGGTGGTATCGTCTTCACACATCTCAGTCGTTTAGCCACTGTTGAGGGCGAATCAGCGGTAATGTAAAAGGTAACTGACTCGCAAACGCACCTTGGGAGTACTATGAATCAAAGACGTCTGTTAGCTCGGAAAATGACGCCTACAACAAACACAGCACGAAACCTTTGTGTATTGGAACGTCTCGTGCCTTCCGGTGAACGTTGCCTCTATCGATTGAGGGGTAGTCTCAATTTCGCAGATGCCATCAGCAGTGCATGCCCTAGAACACAAATGCTCCTCCCTATATTGATATTAATTTTCAATCATCATAATACATGCTATCAACGAACCCGCAGAGATGGACAGCGCCGTCCTGCAAGCCGTGAAGATGGTCTGTGTTCGTACAGAGTCTTTTGCAAAGTTGGCAAGGGAAAGAACAAAGTCGTGCATCGCACTGGTGTTGATCATGGTCCACATCACTGTACAACATAAGATTCAGAACGAAGCGTCAAGCACTGATTGCTTACACTTACCTTGCAATACCACAAGTATCGCGGCAAGGGGTGGAACCGTCAGCCAACGTCAGCCTTGACAGATCGCAGGGCTACACGTATTTGAGCACGTAAAAGTTGATTCAAGGGTTGGACATACCTGGCCACAGGCATGTACAGTGGCAGCACATAAATGATCGCCTTCAGTATGGCCGATCACCTACACACCTGGTTCAGTTGCCTTCTGACCGCGGTGGAGATTATCTCACCTTCGTACACTCATCCAGACATCCCTGTCTTCCGAATAAGCCGCAAATTTGACCACAAAGATGCGCATTAACAACACATCTAGAAGCAACAAAAGTCATGTGAGCTCATGGACGGATATCATCAGGGCTGGCTTAACATATGATTGCCTGGATGACCCGCTCTGAAAACATCAGTTATTTACTGAGCGAGTACTAAGATAATTGACTTACGACATCGAGCAAGCCTTGGTCTCTCCAGATGAAACACAGAAATCGCAAGGATGTATACAAGCATGGGAAGTTTGGCAAGTATGCTGTCCATCGTGCAGTCGGCTTTGAATACAGAGCAGCTCGCAGCTTGCACATTTCAGCTTGCACAATTGACAGTTGCTCCTCAAGTCCACTGTTGCGCTGTCGAAGGCTCTCATAAGCTCGTCAATGCTAGCTTGCCCGCTTTGGAAGCGAGCGACGTTCGATGATATCCACTCGCTAACGTGAGCGATGCGCAGACCAACCAGGTTGTCGATGTGAGTGGTCAAATTTGCAATCCAAACATCTTCCGAAACGTAATGGCGAGAATCGTAGTCTCCCCATGCATGACACAGGACTTGCAATGCGGCCTCGCGGGAGGACGATTGTTGGACCCTCCCAGTCACCAACGAAAATTCAGAGGAAGTATCAGGCATGTCAATGGGAACATCGTTATCCAAGTTCTTCATAGACGTAATGCAAAATGCGATTAAAGCAAAAAAAAAAAAAACGGCAGAATTATTTCATACCTTCAAAGGTTCCGGGTCAGGATTAACTTCCTGCAATCCAAATGCCAGAGCATTGGGCAACACAGCTAGAAGAAGCTGTGCTCGATGCGAGGCCATTGATTCTGGGATGCAGTATTCGCGGACTGTAGAATTGATTTTTTAGAGTACGCACGTGAGAGAGCTCCCCAGTCATTTGCCTGGGGTAGTTTGAAACAATAGTTTCATAAAACATACGGCAAATCCAAGGAAAATTAAGCATACCTTCAGTTTCGCCATCAACGTCTTCATCGCATGAAGGAATTCTCCTGCTGTATTGTGCGTCAGTTTTTGTTTGTCTAACCGACGCTTGAGGGTCGGGAACAGCTTGTAGAACTCCCGTGACTCGATCACCGGCCTAAAAACAATAAACGGTATGTGGACATGTGAGACACTCCACAGACCAAGGAACTATGTTCAACTGTCCAGCGTGGAGGCGAGAGATGAAGTTGGCTTCTTGTTCGTCTCGGACTATCCTCTGAAACTTGAGAGCAAACCTGAGTGACGACTTGAGTATGCACCCTGATACATGGTCAGTAACATACTCTTTAGTGATTTCCGCTTTGTCCGAATCCACGACATCCTGAAAAGAAGTGGTTAAGGGACATGAAAAGTAATCGTCAGAAGGGGAAAATCACCTTGATGATGATAACCAATGCTGATTGAAACAGACTCGGATTGGCTGCTGGATCTAGGACAGTCGAACTCGACTGAAATGATTGGAATAAACCTGTGATATCGCGGTTCAAGGCGAAGTTGTTCCTGAATAATACCTATAGAACGAGGTAAAGCTCCCATCTACAACATAAAAGTAGTGGCAAACCAAGTTAGAAATTGCAGTATTGAACAGCACGAGCAAGGTATCTTCTTGGGCGGAACGCTCGATACTATGAACACCTTTCAAGAACGAGTATATCAGCACGTGATGCGCAAGAGTGCCTGATTAGACATGCCTTCAAAGTCCAAAGCGACTACAAGAGCATCTTTCGTTGGAGTCACTGACATCCACACTCCTTCTGTCGTGCGCATCGCTGATCCAGCGAAAGATGTATCCACAAGATGATTCAAGCAAAAGCTTTTCCCCACTGATTGTTCACCCATAGATGACACAACTTTGACAGGCTTAAAGCCACCAAGCAAAATCAGTGGCTTTGAAAAATCGTCGAGCATTCAGGCCAGTCCATACCTTTTTGGCCATGTATGACTGAAATAGAGATTCATACCAACCAAAAGACACGTAGTCAACAATGCGGTTGACATCCGCGCCGAGAAGAGACTTCTCCAGTTCGGTAGAATACACGCCGTCTTTAAGCGGAATAAAACGGTTCTCCTTGGTTACAGCAATCTGGATAGGAATGAGGCAGAGGAACTCCGCCAGCCACTCCCCAGCGCGAAATTTCGATACACTCCACTCCACACCTGACAGGAAATTATCAGAGAAAGTGGAGAACGTAGTTGCGGAGACCATCAGTGACTTGAGAATGTTTCCGGTTGGCTTCTTTGACGTTCTTTCGAAGTGTGAAATAAGATCATGGAAGTGCGGCGCAAATAGATGATGATCCCGATCCGTAATGAACACCAATGTTCGCTGACATCTACTACTGGACGACGTTATCGTTTCCCGCTGAACGGCGGGAAGAACTGGGAAACGAGTCCACACTTCGGCGTGACAGTCAATGAGGCAGTTATTGGCAGTGCCACTGACGTTCTCTGACATTGCATGCCCTCCTCGGGCACCCTTTTCTTTGAAGGTGAACTCTGTCACTTTCCGGGTGATGTCGAGAGCAATAGATCGACATGATTGAGTGTCAACATCAAGTGTGACTAAATGCACGATGTTCCGGCTAGTCAGCGAAGTCAGAAGCAGTGGCTGGTCTGTTGGAAGATCAGGGATTTCGAGCGGGATGCCATACGTTGAGCCGAACGTGCTCCAGTGGTAGGCGGCCAATTTCAAGTTAGACCCATGGATGTGAGCCGTGATTAAGCAAGAACCATCTGGAGTCGAGTACACTGCTGTTGGAATTTGAATGAGATCGAGCGTCGCAGGCCTGCAATATATAAATTAGATGACTTTAACATTTGTGGGTACAGATCTGACCTGAACTGCATTGTCGTCAGAGAGTAGACTCTTGCCTGTGCGGATGTATCAACGAGCAGCAATTCTTCGCAGCCGCAGACAAAACACGCGTGACTAATAGAGGTCCCTTCGGTGTACCATTGAGTCAAGTTGATCGCACTGCCGGTAGCCTGGAGACCTCGGGTGTCATCGTAAACGAAGATATGTAATAAAAGCTGGTTGCATTCCTGTGAGCTTCTTCCAGAAGAATCTCAGTGAAGCGAACCTTCTCTGTGGCAATAACGCTGAGCATATACTTTGACTCGTCGAAAGCGAGAACAAATTCGCCGATTTTATCGCGGTTCAGCCGTTTCCCGCGACTGCCGCGAGCCAGGGCGCCCTCGATAGCAGCGAGGTGTTCCAGGTACACCGTCAAATTTCCCAATCGGTCGGTCGTCGCAAGTAAGATCTTTTCGCCTGGAAGAAGTTGCGCTCTCCTGGGATAGAGTTCTTCGTCAGTAATACCTATGTATCATTCTACAAAGAGCACATACACCACTGAATAGTCTATGGGTAATTTGAACGAGTGTGAGTTCCTAAACTTGGGCGAAGGAATCGAACTGGGATCGAACTGCAAGGAATGTAGATCTTGCGTAGTCAACTGCATGAGGTGAACCGTGAATTTCTGCTTTGGCTGCTTGAAATGTCGCCTTGAACCAGTTATTTGCACGAAAGACGCTAATAGGGACTGTTTGTTTCATTGATATTCGAAATTAAAGGAATTACCTTCTCCATCCTCGACTGAATCAATGAGAAAGGTGTGCCTGCTGACTTATGAATGTGTTGAAGCATAAAAACCACGAATTCTCTTACGAATTACGACTTGCCTGTGAACAGGCATTGATTTCGATGATGAACCTTTTTCGTGATTCGGCCAGTTGTTGCTCTTCACTGCTGGCGGCTTCCTGACGAGCGCGGGCCAGACATGTATCAATTTGTATACGGAGCCCATAATGAGTCAAAGCTGTCGTCTGCTTCGTCAGAAGTGATTTGAAGTGCATGAATGCAACAGCCCTGGTCTCTGCAACGATTTTTTTCATGACAGGGAGCTTCTCGACGTCATCCAGCTGAACGAGGAACTGAGCATCACTGAGCGTAGACGCAGAAGCGTCTGCATCTTTGAGCATCTGATCTACGACGGACTGGGAGCGTGGTCCAGTTGAGATGAAGGAATTAATGCCACTCAAAGCTTTGTTCAGCAATCCCTTCTGCTGCCCATGCGGGGTAGCACCATGTGCTAAAATTCTGAGGTACTCCTTGACACGTTTCATGTCCTCGTGAAGGATTGCATTCAGGAAGTCTTCATCTTTCGTCTGGACGTCGGGAAGTTGTTGAAGTAGGCTTTTAACGATACAAACGCGCTCCTTGCAGGTCTTGAAATCACGATTGTCAATGACCTCGATGCGTAGCTTTTGCACCGTGCGACGAATTGATTTCCCTATTTCTGGGTATAGCTCAATGATAGTTTGAAGCTGATCTGGATAGCCCGTTACTATGACGCAACTTCACCGCATAGATAAATACCTTGAATCTCAGAGCTATCATGCTCGCTTTCCATGGAATGAGACGGAGAATCGTCGGTCAGTTTACTTAGTGAATCGAATCAGAAATGGACAAGATTGTTCCAGGTATGACTCACGAAGGGGCGACAACGGGTTCGACCAGTCCTGGACAGGTTGTTAATCAACTGATCAAACAATTAATTGCACGGACAATATACCTTGAGCTATCGGATTACCCTGCTTGCTTTTAGTTGGGTCGGGGAAGGAATCATGTGTGAACGTGCTGAAGGGATCAAGTTATAAATGCGAACCAGAAATATGAAGGAATACTCACGGAAATACCCCTATGATGGCATCAACTAATGCCCTGTGAATAGTGCGAACGAGAAGGGGTGATTCCTTCTCCAATGTCATCTTGATTCTGGCCTCTGTTGATGCTTTGGTGTCCCTGGCATTCGATAAAATATTGGCAGACTCCTGCTGCCATTGTCTGTACAATTGCGGGAAGCGATTCCCAAGGCCTGCGCCTAGCAAAAGGCGAAGTGCGTTGGCATCTAGATTTTCCTTCACATGTAAATTGTCTCCTTTCCTGAGGACGTATCAAATTAGATTCGGAAAAATGACTACGAAGAGCGACACCCACAACCAAATACCTAAGCGGAAGCGACTGATAGACTCGCATTTTGACGCGGCAGTAATCTCCCTGGCCGGTACATTGCCGACCGTCATGAATCCTTGAATAGTCTCGCCATGCAATAACCAAGGCTTGTCCAGTCTGACGTTCACTGTTGCCTCTGGATCAGGCCGAGACATGGCTATGTAATCAGACATAACCTACACGCGACTGTCAGCACTGCACCAGTCATGATGAATGGGACGAACATGGAACCCAGGACGTGGTATTACGGCTTCTTCCTGCTCGTTGGATTTCCTAACTTCAAACGTAAACATCCTGTCAGATTCGTCTTGTTCGTCTTCCATTTCCGTCAAGGTGTCTTCGTCTTCCCGTTCACTCCATACAATAGAGCGAGAATGCTCAGGGGAGACGAGCGCTGTGAGTTGATCACATATTTTCGTAAGGTACCTGCATTCCTTGCCAAATTTAATTACTGGAAACTAGAGAGGACTGGACGGACCGCATGAAGGTGACGCGGTTTCGTTTCATGGAGGAAGGAGCTGCGTCATCCCAAGTACCATCCTCTGGCCAGTAGACGACGAACAGTTGTTCATTGGAGGTAGCTTCACAATTGCTTCGGACAATGTAAAGTCCTGAACGAAGACTTGGTTTTGAAACACTAGACTCGCTGTGGTCTGCAACAAGCTGCGCTGCTCTACAAGAGAAAGCTCATTAGGACGTCGATCTGCAACTCAAACTTGGATCTTACATGTGGTCGTCAACAACACCAAGAGACAACAGAAACCGCACTATTTCCTCCTTGCTTCCATATATGCCAACGGGCTTCACGATCAAGGCATCCAGCGCGCTGAAGTTGACTTTCGTCATGGACACATATGCACCGGGACAAATAGTATTGGTGAACTCCCGGAGTGAATCCTGTGCAATGATAGTTTTGTCCACTAGGAGCAATTAGCAAAGGAAGGCTCAATAAGGACGATGGAGTCACCTAGCCCACCGCTCCCTTGTTCACTGATCAAGTCCAGCACCCGATACATCCCTTTGATCGACTGGACGAGGTCACCAGTATTATTGTGCAGAGGGGAGTCTTCTACGTCTGACATCTGAAGAAGAATAAAACTTCAGCCTACATCCATGATGACAACAGCAAGAAAAGTGGACTTGCATGGTCGTCATCGGATTTTACGGAGTGATAAATATCATCATCCGAGTGCTGATGTCTAAGGGCAGTGAATGTCTGATCTGCGTTATCAACTTTTGATGGAAATATTTGTGACGTAAAGCGCTCATCATCATGATCGTCCATCTCAAGGTCGTCGATCATGATTGATGGGGTGGATACACAGGAATATGAGCCCCGGCCAAGATCGCTTGCATCACCGATATCGAATGGTCGATCTGCACAAGTCATATTCAACTTCCAACTGACAGTAGATAGTACAGCTCACTCACCGTCACCCTTCCTCTTGTTTGCCTTCTGGAATGGTTGTGTATTTTGAGTAGCCGTGTCGTTAGCGTCGACTGAGAATGACTTTGGTGGTGCATACGACCCACTCATGATGGTGAATGACAGTAAAGAAAAAGTACCCCAATGCTGCCCTCTTTAAATGGTACGATAAGTGCCTCCAAGCAGGCTGCACTACCATATAGTCGAGGGCGCAGATCCTCCAGTTGAACATGAGGTTTGGGATCAGCTTGGGATCCGCTTCAGCCGCAAATGGTTCATCAGTATATAGGCTGTTCTGATGGACAGGTCGTACGGATCTTTGAATATGCTGCCTCGTTTCAGCATCGTGTAGCACTATCTGCTGTGTGCAGATAGACCACCTCTCCCACCTCTCCAAAATTCCCCCAAAGCGGAAAAGAGATAAGGATGGGCTCAGGGCAGGGTGCAGATGGTACCCTGTAGTCAAACTTTGTAAAAGAACGAATTCGAAATATAGTTCAAGGACAGGCGATAAAGCTCTCGCACCCTCACAAGGAGACGAGCTGCTCCTGTAATATCTTGTCAGTGGGTGGGTGCCAGGTCACGGTGCACCTGAAAGATTAGACTAGCGGAAAAAAGAAAGTCGACGAGCAGAAGTACAGTCAAGTTCAAGGAAGGAACTTCAAGGAACCTCCGAAATAACACCACCGCCGTGGCGACCTGTCATTGTCACCTTCCACGTAAAACTCCTGGACCCGTATTAGCTTCAAACTTGGAACTTTGTCTCCTGCAAAATAGGGCGCGACAGGTGAAATGTGAATCGGTACAAAATTGACTGGTGCATTATATTGGTAATGAGAAGGACTTGAATCACGGTCTTGGATATGTAGGCCGCTGACAAAGCACAACCAACTCTCAACGTCCAACACCAAACTCTGCTTGATTTTTACTAAGCACTTGCCTGCGAGTGTCAGACCGTGATCAGTCTGCGATCTGCACAGTGAATTCCGTTGTATCACTGAATGCTTAACGCTTGAAGTTGCGCCTCGAGGCTCGTGGTCAAGGGTATTGACTACTGTGATGTACACGATGTGGGACTCATGGCCACCCTTCCTCGGACTATTTCAAATCACACCCACGTTTCACTCAAACTGATACACACCGACAACCAACTAGGAGGGAACATGGTTCTTAGATCAAAGTTCGTTCGTCCGTGCCGGCGGCCACACTCAGTGACTCCTCTCCTCACTCACCTGCGGCCTCCCAAATCCCACTACTAGTACCTTCTCCTCGTCTTCACTCACTCTACGTCCCGTACTTCAATCTCCCCAATATTGCATCACTTCGACTCGACACTCTTCGAACGTCCCCATGTCTCCATAGGACCTGTCGGTACAATTACAGAAACCCCACGCGACACAAGTACAGATACCCCAGGAGGTAATGACATACATAACACTCCACCAAAGGAGTTCCGCCCTACATCCAAACCAATGCGAATGCCTAATTCTGGGGGTAATACCTGTGGCATCATGAATGAGCCCAAAGGTCGGGGGCTCTTGCTGGTGTAAGATTGGGGTGTGATGTGAGTAAGATGGTGGTGGGGACTGTGTGTTCTGGTCGAGATCCATTTGCGCGTGCTGGTGTTGTTCATGGTTGGTAGTAACGAAAAGAAACAAAGGGGAGACTGTCCTCGTCCTCTTGTCTTCGCCATCATTTTCTTTGGTCACAGTGGAACACGAGCGGAAAGGCAATAACGCATGCACGGTACAGCATTGAGAAATTTGAGCCATGTTGAGGAATCGGCTCCTCGGCGGTGTCTGAGTCTGCGCCGCCTCAGCGTACACTGTCTTCAAGGCTCCACCAGCCAAAATATGGTGGTTTTGAGGCTGGCCGCCAATGACACTGATCCTCTTCAAGATAAAACTGTCGGCAATACGCCCCCTGGGGCACGTTGTAGAGGGACCACATATGGATCATCGAAGACAATACATTGTGGTCAAGTGCTTTGAAGCATGCATTTGTTAAGTTACGCATGTCACGATTGTACCTACATAGCACAAGTTAGTAGTATTATATTTTAATCGAATCGCTAAAGTGATGTCATGTCCGTTCTGTTCTTACTTGTACTAGTACCACGAGATTTTATGTACAGGTATAACTCATGATGCATCAACTCTGATCAAACTAATAAATTAATAGTAGGTGTCGGGGACTGGCGCGGCCGAGCGCCGTTACGATAGTATAGCATTGAGGCCAAATGTAAGTAGAGTACATATTTCGAGGTGCGTTTTACACAGGCTCTGCCGGGTATGGGGATAGCTGGTCTTCATTCCCTTTGCCAAACCCTGGAGTACCGTCATTCAACTGGGATATATGGACCTGCAAAGGCTTCATAGCATTTTGCCGCGAGCTTTCCTGTCCCGCCTCGCTAGTTGTCCTTCTGGGCATACTGATGCCTGAGTAAAGGCGGTTTTTTCTAGCGATTGCGATGCGAATAAGCACCATGTAGAAGGCGATCGACACGATCGGCATGATCTAGTTAATTGAAGCTCAGTTTCATGTTCGACGATAGGTGTTTAGGGCGGAATCACCATGTCCAGCACAACAACCTCTCCATTGTTCGTGCAGACGAAACAGATTAATGCTATAAATAGCACCACAGAGTACAAAATAGCAGTATCCACAAGCACGCGCACAATTGGCATCATAGTGCCTTTTGTAGCGCGAGCTGTAGAGGCGTTGCTCTCAATCGACCAGATGCGATAGACCAGTAATACTGAACACATTCAGGGCCTCGACATCGCGCTCATGCAGAGAGGTACTTACCTGAACTTAATAGGTTGGTCGCAATCGTCAAAGAAAAAAACGCTGTGACCCAGTTCGCAAGCACCTGGGCGTAGATGTCTCCAGAGTCACTCCCGGATTGCGCCGCGCAGTAGAGCCCAATAACACCAGTCACTTCGAAGCAACGTCAGAATGCACAATTTCCTAAGGCTGATTGTGCCCCAACCTGCGACGCTGCACCACAGCATGCTTGGTAGGATGATAATCCAGATGGATTGCCAAACAGTATAGCAGCGATAAATCTATAATCAAGTAATTTCGATAAGCACAAGAGGTTCAAATAGCCATCAATTGAAACCGAAAAAAGAAAGATCCAGAGTGTTTTAAACAGGCAGATAAGAATATGAACCCACCACTACCCCATCAGCAAGTAGAGTTTGTAAGACGTAAAATGCATGCTTGAGCACATACGTTTGTTGGGAAACGTCTGCGAGGAATGCCGATGGTCCGCCTGGGTACGTGCTGCGATACCTCACAAATGCGTATTCAACACGAACAATGTCTACGATGATGTGCTTGGGAGATGTAAGTATATGATGACAAATGTGATAAGTAAGAAGTGCTAACCGCAGTACTCAGCATGCACAGCAAGATGGCCACCACAGCAATGGGGCGATTGATGTCTCGTATGCGCTGTTTGTGGGTCAAAGACCAGATCGTTCCTATAAACAGAAGGATCGAGAAGCCTGGAGAAATGACCGTAGCTTGGTGAGCACGGGAAAGACAGACTTATTGCGAGACCCACCGTATAAAATGCCTTCCAGCACGGTTGACATTAAAGTACCGGCATCTAATGGGATGCCACTTGCAGCCATGGAGAAATAGAAATGTCCAGTTGTCTGCAGACTAGGAGATGTGGGAATGTGCGAAGGGATCTTCGCCAGTTGTCACGTATATCGTTATATATAGAAACGACTTGGGTTATTATGGCGGAAATCGAATCCACCCACCTCGAGGTCTATTAGTGGGGTTTACACATTTGGATCTCGTGGCGACATCTTACGGTATCACATCGCCGATAGGCAGGCGTATTTATGGCCGGTAAACCTTGGACTCCAGAGCTTGTGTATCCAGTGATGCCTCATAAGGGTTTGACTGTAATAAGTTAGTGTGTTTGAGCCAGCGTTCGGCGATAGGCAAACAGGAAACAGCCAAGCGCCGCTGTGCTGACGAAAACCTTAGTAGTACCCGCTGCAGTCAGTCGCCTGCGAGGAACCTGTTAGCTAGAATCTAGGAACATACTATGCAGAAATTATGCATCAATGCAGCATCCATTGATCACAGCATCGCACCCAAGTTTAGCGAAGTCCACCCTGCATCATGATCATGATCACTGGCAGAGCTACAACGTGCTTCCGATTAGTCACGCGGTGCAGATGACATCGATTGATCAACCAACTCAATCATATGTGGTGCTGTTCAACGTTGGTCTAACGTTAACTTGAGCATGTGGGCGCATTTAGAGCGCCTTCGAGGAGATGGGGATTGTTCTAGTTGCAACCCGCCAGATACGCCGGAGAGGTAATCTATAGTAACTTAAAATACTGTGATGTGTACTTGACATATTAGTACTTACATGATTCCGAAACGCCAAGGACTTGGTCTTCATCTCCGCACTTTTTATACCAGCTCCCTTTTCGGGCCCATAGCTAGAACGGTTGCCTGAAATAAAGGAAGAAGCATAGGACTGCTGGGCTGATTACGCAATAATGCGCAACGAAGTTCCACCCTGCAAAGTGCAGCAGAGCCACAGCGCTTGTGATGTAGCGCGCATGCCATGAGTCACGGTGCGGCTATATCTCTTATGACCGACTAGCCTTGTAAAGTTATGGGCGCGGTGACACTGCACAATTGGAAGGCTTTCGAAATCAGAAGTCGTCTAGATGCAGATGATATTTCAACAGATACGGCCAGGTAATCGCGATCAGTGTAATGCAGCAAGTAGACACCAATTATCAAAGATGGGCGGTACATACTTAAGTTATCACTGTAGCAGTATTACCTACATGATAGCAACAGGAGTCTGGGGGAATAAGAGTAGGATATATTTCAGATAAGTACTAGGCGAGATGGACGTTGTCCCGTACCGTTACAGACTAGCTCGTATCCTCACAGCCAGGACCTTCCCTTCATCCTCATCGAGTTCCTCCCTTGACTCAAATTCTCGCTGGTGCATCTCCCGCCGGCTTAAAGCTACCTCCTTCACCTTTGCTTTCTCCAACAGTTCTACTCCTGCGCTCGAGTCAAATGACGGGGCAGGAATAATATGGTAGTGAACCTAAGTAGCAACGTCATAGAATAAGCTTCAATGAAGACTCGAAAACATACGTGTGGCACTGCTTGCGCATACTCCTGATTGCACACCACGTTGAGTGCCGTATTATCCAATGCTTTGCACCATTCTCCTTAACATAATATCCCACCGAAAATCGCGACGGAATCCTCACCTTTCGTCAGTCCGTTCGCCACTTTGGTCACAGCCTGCCCCACTGCACTTGCATATTCTGGGGGTAATTCAGACACCCGCGAATAATGGGCTTTGGGTATAACAAGAGTATGCCCACGTCTCAAAGGCAAGATATCTGTGCAGGAGGTTAATACAGTTTTCACCTACTTATCAGCGTCAAGCAGTTACCTAGAATAGCTATGACCTTGTCATCCTCATACAGACGCGTCGAGGGCATTTCGCCTGCGATGATACGACAGAATGGGCAATTACGGTCCGCATCGTCCCTCCACTCTGTTGGTATACTGCGATTGGTATGTGCGCCAATAATGAAGGATGTCATGGGAATGGAGGAAAGGAACCGGACAGAAGGATGCGTTTGACTGCTTTTACCTCATCTTGGCAGCTGTTCCAACTCGAGGTCGAACAAAAGCGATAAGTATTAGAATACATTATAGATCCGGTCTGTCAATATGCCCAAAACAGCTGCAAACAAGATGTCACCTAGCGGGCTGATCACCGTCTAGCACTTAGACCAGGAGCATACGTCTAAGAAGAAATTGCCACAACTACTCCTACTACTAGCATACATCCATCACGCATAAGCTGCTTCCGAGCCCTTTTCACTAAACCCATGGTCCTCTCCCTTGACAAAAGCGCGCGTACATTGTGCCATAGTGACGGAGCTACCAGCGACGCGTGAGCCTGAGTGTAGAAATAAATAGAAAGGAGACACTAACGCGCGTGAGATGGGGTCGGTTTGGTAGAAGTTGGAAATGGGCTTGAGGAAGGGCTTGCCAGAAACCTTCGCCGATGCCGTATTGGCTGCTATTGTCTGAAGACCTGCCACAGCGACTTCGGGAGACGTCGGTTCTACAACATCGTAGCGAACAAGAGTGGGCGAGATATCCCACATGCGGTCACGCAAACTCAGGACATCATCGTAGGGCAGTGGTGAACCGAGAACCTCCGAAAGTGCACTAAGATAGGAAGTGAGCATAAACAAACAGTCAAACAAGAATAGCGTCGTACCGAATGATCTTCCAGTCCTCGCGGGAAGCGCCAGGCGGGGGAACAGCGGCACGACCTACTTGAGACCGGCCCTCCGTGTTTACCCATGTCATAGCCTTTTCAGTGTATGCTGCGGCAGGCAAGCAAACATCAGCAAGCGAGGCGCCAAGATCTCCATGGTGGCCTTGGTAAACGACGAAAGCATTCGCAGGTATAGACTTGGGGTCAACTTCGTCTGCGTTAAGCAAGTAGATAAATTTGGGTTGGGTACTGGCGGCCTTCTTCGAGGGAACAAACCCAATTTCGTATGCCGCAGGTCTAGAGGCAATCTAAAATGCAATTCATCCGACTGAAATTCAAAAGTTAAAAGCCAAGGCTTACCCTATGTAGGACAGAGAAGCCATTCCACTGAGGGGTAATGAGCGAATCTTTGTTCTTCTCGACAAACTTGGCCAACGCATTGTAAGCAGCAGCACCGTCGGGTTGCTCCGCAAGAGCGCTCCCAACGATGATCAAGGGTCGCTTGGCCGCTTTGAATTTGGCTGCGAATGCTCCCTTGCCAGCAATGAAGTCAGCAAGAGCCTTAGAGTCTGCTCCGAGGTAGTCGTAACCGTACGCCGTATCAGTACGCTCGCCGATGAGGCCGACCTCGAGACTTGTGTGCAACCAGCTCTTGCGAATGCGAGAGTTGAGGACAGCAGCCTCGTGGCGTGGGTTAGTGCCAACAAGTAGGATGGCATCGGCTTCCTCGACACCAGGGATTGTAGAGTTGAAGAGATAATTGGAGCGAACGTCAACACCATGTAGGGGCGGTGCGCTGCCATTGATCTGGTCGAGTGCAAGATTGTCTGATCCTAGGCGGTTGATCAAGTCTTTGAGAGCGACAAGGGACTCGGTGTCAGCAAGGTGTCCAGCAACGGCTTGGATCTCATTGCCAGTAGCACCTGAGGAGGTAATACCATCTGCAATTGTTTGTAGAGCTTCATCCCACGAAGCTGCAACAAAACGGTCGCCCTGCTTGATAAGAGGCGTTGTCAAGCGCTGGAACTTCAAGCCGTCGTAAGCATAACGCGTCTTATCACTAATCCACTCCTCGTTGACTTCGTCGTTGGTTCGAGGCTGGATTCGCATCACCTGAACACCGCGAGAGTCAACGCGAATATTCGAACCAACGGCATCCATGACATCGATGGACTCGGTATTTTTTAGTTCCCATGGTCTGGCGTGGAAGGCATATGGTTTGCTTGTTAAAGCACCGACAGGACAAAGATCGATGATGTTGCCAGAAAGTTCGGAGTCCATGGTCTTTTCAACATACATGCCGATTTGAAGGTCATTACCACGACCCGTCGTACCAAGCTCCTCGACACCAGCAACCTCGTTAGCAAACCGGACACACCGAGTGCATTGAATGCAACGGTTCATAGAAGTCTTAACAAGAGGTCCAAGGTCCTTGTTCTCCACTGCACGTTTACCCGTGATTTCGTGGAAACGCGTGCGATCAGAGCCGTATCGCATGGACTGGTCCTGAAGGTCACATTCGCCACCCTGGTCACAAATAGGGCAGTCGAGTGGGTGGTTGGCTAGAAGGAATTCCATGACACCCTCGCTGCGCACCTTGTGAGCAGACGCAATAAAATGCAGACATCCTCAACATTATCTTACCGAGCTTCATGAACCAGCGGGGTATTTGTGAACACCTTGGAACCAGGCATAGCCGGCATAGCACTGAATATCATTAATAAGTACGTGGAATTTTAAAAAATGAGTATATTGTCATACCATGATGCTACTGGCTTTGGGGAACGTTCGACCTCAACCAAACACATACTAGAGTAGACGTCAACATACCGCCTCCTTTTCGCCGTCACACTTTCCACTCACCGGCAGTTACCAGCAATCGCGAGTCTAAAGGGCAGTTTCAGCCTCTACATTCTGTCAACAAAGAAACGTTTCCTGACGAACCTGTCATGGTAGCAAAAGCTGAAGAGGGAGTTAGTGAGCTACTACAGGAGCAGTACAAATCAATAAAAAATACGTACCGAGGAATCGTAGCACCAGCAGCCTCGCAAGCTTGAATCAACGCGGACCCTGAGCAATAATAAGCTCTGCAAAACGCGAAACGCGAATAAAAACATAAAGATATGTACCTTGCGGAACCGTTACCTCCTTCCCGTCAACAGTAAGAGTAATGTCAGCTTGACGCGCGGATGTGGACGCTATGGATCTGCGGCCTACAAAATATGAACACCTGAGATTACATGGAGGTCAAAGCAGCGCACCTCCATGTGAAGCACCAGAGCAAACGGCTTTCCCGAGTCGCCCCGTTGAGGAGGGTCGCGAAACCAAGCGTAACATTAAGAGATTATCTGGAGGACCAAGAAATGTGCAAAGAAAACCGAACAAGTGCAGGTCGCTCGAACGAGCGGTGCCGGTTAAAAAAGCGGGGAATATCGGTGCTCGTCGTGATACACAGCGACCAACGAAATTGCGAGTATTACACGGTTCGGGCGGAGTTCGAATCTGTCATGGTGCCGAACTTGTCCCCGGCGGCAGAAACATTTGTACATGTTCTTCAGATATGTCATTACTTGCAGGCAGTAAATAGTACAAGTACAAATACTAGTAAGTGTCCGGACTGAGTTCCATCGCGACCGTTCCAGCAGCCAATTATTAGATGATTAGCAGATTACGTTCTTTGTACCCTCCGATCAAACCTCAAGGAACATAAATAACGAGGAGAACATTAACAATCAGCTTCTCCAGTTCTCCATTCGACACAAAGTACACCCTCTCCTTCGCAAGCGGACCGGGAACCCAATCAGAAAGGATGAAGATTTCCGCTTCAGAAAGAGGGATTGCACCGCTCTCCTCAACCCTCATCCGTAGGTTGTGAGCTTCGATTTTTGTTATCTCCACGTCATCTTCTTCTGGACCACCGTAGTAACTCATCGGACCACGGACAGATTTTGCTGAACGAGCAGGTGATCCAAAAGCGCTGGGGAAGCCCATCGATGACAAGCTTGTTGGTGAATCCAGAACATCGTTTCCGCATTCTACGGTCCGATCGATGGGCCAGACGTATCCGCCTGCTGCCCAATGCAGTTCCGGTGCAAGTTTGTACACCTTCAGGGCATGGTATAAAAGTGAATCGCTGCCCTTAAGCTGATCACCTTACGTCAATAAAGGCCTGCCCGTAGTCAGCTGGGACTCACATGAGGAACTAATGACTCGGCTAGGCCCTCCGAAGGGTTAACGCCGTAATCCTGCGTCAAATAAAATGCTACTTTTCGTCCGCGAGATAGGCTGAGGACTGGGGAAAGAAGATCAAGAAAGTATTCACTCGGTGTGATCAGAGGATCGACTGCTGCGCCGTATGTCTTCAAATGCACCGCGTACGTGAAGCTCATCCTGCATCCTTGCTGAATGGTCTCGACTTCGTATTCGCATTCCCCAAGGAATGCAGTCCAGTGGACCTCCGAAGGTTTGCCTCCACCTCCGAAGAACTTCTCTTCTGTCCCTTCTGCATCTCGGACAATCATATTTCCCCCGCGATGGTGGACGGGTAGAGTGACGCATATTGTAGCAACTCTACCATCGTTGCGTAATGTACGAGGCTGGGGCGCCATACGCGCTCCAGTTGCCATCACCTCCAGCTTATCTCTCAGGGCGGTGAGGTAATGTCCCATGGGTAATGCTGGGAACAGTGCGTTGCGTACCGCATCGAGGATGGGATGGTTGGCGATTTCGAGAGTGGCGGTCAAGGGAAGATTTGCGGGGTAGAAGAGGGTCTCACGATCAGGGTATACATCAAATCCAGGTGTCGGGTGGGGTTTACATGCTGCAAGTAGCACTTCGAGAGCCGGAGGTGTGTCGTAATCGATGTTGATGGGGAAATCAAGCGAGTGCGTGATGCCACTCTGTAAATCGGACCCAGATTCAGATAACGACTATCAATCAGTGCCACGAACAGCTCACCTTGGAGCGGAAGAATAGTACCAAGGAGGCCGGGTCCATTGGAATGTGGCCGGTGACAGTGAATGGACGTGCTTTGGCGGTTAGCAAACGTGACACGCTCGCACGAAGAGCACTTTCAGCGCCATATTCAGACTGACGACGACGGACGCCTGGTCGCTTTGGAGATGATGTATTCATTTTGAGTGGTCGCTCGATTTCGAATTCTGATACGCTTCCGTTCCGCGCGAATTTACGACTGCCATCTGAACGGCTGCTGTCTGAGAGGCGACTCGCAGTGGATGGTGTGGGAGAGCCCAGTGCTGATCGTGGATGCATCGCAATAGTAGAGATGTCGCTAATGGTTAAGGAAAAGAGTGAGGATCTGTGGAACTGGAGGGGACTCTATTTACCAGCCGGAAACTGTGAGTGGCCAAAAAGAGCCACATCTAGCGTGCCGAGATCCAATGGACAACGATGACATCGAGCCAATCACGCGCCTACAACGTGTTTGATCCATCGTAGACAAGATGGGGTTGTAGGTACAGCAAGACATCTTTGGTAAAATTTGGCCAACCCGCTAGTATTTCCAAGCCGGAGTTTCGCATTCGAACGGACGTTCCTGATCCCATCTTGGAAGAACGGTCCTGGCAATTGAATAAAGTTCAAGAACTTCACAACTGATTTGAAACCGCCTGTATTACTGAGTACAACGCGGTGTCAGCATGGTAATGTCTGTAGTGAAAGGTAACAACATTTTATACGTACAAGCGTCTTTTGTCTCTGCAAAAGCGACAAGCACAAAGCACTGTTGTTGTATCGGTTGATTAACTCTGAATCCTGTGATCACAATAGAAGTCAATAACCAACCGACACGTGCATACTTAACATACCATCCTTTGTACACAGCAGATCAACAGCAAACTTGCAAAAAATACCCACTCCCGGTCATCCGCGATTGTTTGAATCAAAACATTTCATTTCAGCGCTTCTTATGAAGTGCACGTGATTCGGGCGGGGTGCCGAAGCGGAAGCGGTGCTGCCACCCAAGTCCAACCAGTCTTTGGGTTTGTACTTTGTCCGACAAAAAACATATTGCTTCACGCTACCTACATACCAGATGTGACTAGACACTAATATGTCTGCAGCTATACTCGAGCAACAAGCTCAGTCACCGCCAGCATCTTGAACAAACCTAGTAAAATATGAACACGAGGCCTATCAGCAAGTTGGGTGTCCATAGCGCACCTGTGTATGCTGCACGATTGGCACATATCGAAGCGCCGACCGCAGATCGTTTCAATGAAGGTGGCTAGGCAAAGCTATGCAAGGCCGCCTTCCACATCTTCGCACACCGCCATCGGATAGTCACGCCCGCCTCGGACGCCTCCTGCGGTGGACAGAATGCAACATGCCAGATCCCAATTATGGCGGTGAACGCAGCCATAGGGATCTGTGACATGCCCAACGCAGACACCAAGGTCCAGTTGCCATCGGGAATAGAAGTCAAATATGGATCGATGATCGAGGGGTCCACCCAGAGTAGCCAGTCTGCACCTGAATCGACCAGGTGAAACAGCCAAGGACGGCTTCCTCGTCCTACTCAGCGACAGATTCGAGAATATATGGAGATGCATGCCAGAATCAGCAATATGTGAGCCAGCCGACCGTCTCCAGAATACCTTCGCCCGTCCTCAATGTAACCAACGGGGGTCCCCGTAACCAATCATACCATGTACGCACTCATCGTCAGACACCGAGAACTGATCGTGGACTGATGACTGGATTAGCAGGAGTAGATGGGGAATCACCGAGATCATCATGGACGATTCAACCGGTGATCCTCAATTTAAAGAATCCTGGTCATCGTACCCACGAGTTTTGTCTTAACCCAGATGACTCCGTTTGATTCCTTTGCTCCGCCTTATTGACCATGCTATGGTGTTCGTCAGGGTCGCCTTATCTATATATCTCACCCCCCTTCTTCCTATGACCGATTTGGATGGAGAAGGTCCTATCTATTTTTGCGCCCAAGACAATGATACGGCCTGAGACTTCGGATTTTCTCGAAACTAGGGATTCGTGGTACATTGATGTTGCCGTAGATAGGTCATGTGCAGTTCCACGAATAGCTTCGAGATCTTGTATCGTATTTCAACTTGGTTTCCGCCCGCGGGGTTCCCTGCCAGCTCTCCTTGATTGATATCGTGACTATGACCCCCAGGGGATGATTGGTTGTGCTTATCAGCATCAAGAGGCCTTGCGTCCAGATCATAGATCCGATGTAAGCGAACATGATGGTGACCGTGATGCTGCGTCCGTAGTATGTGTTTTGAAGGCGACTCAGTGATTATCCGAGCCGTTGATGTCGGTGGCTCTGTTTATTTCTAAAGCCCTTGCCAAACAATATTTAAGCGTCCCGTACGTACGCCACTTGGTGATTGTCAAGCGAGAAACAGGCACGACAAAAACCCTTTGATAGCACATGGAAACGGGGCTAACCAAGAGTGCTTTAACGGCAACGTCGGGTATTCCCGTACTACTAATCTTACGTCACCTTGATCCGGGACTTCTTCTGCCTTTGATCAGACTCTGGCACATATCTGTTGGCAATGGCAGAGGGTCTCTTCGCACTGCCAGTGGTGTCCTCGTGTTTTTCGTGCTCCGTCAAATCACCAATCATTCACATGGCATGATAACACTGCAACGACGGTTGGCCGTCTGCTTCCAAGTTCCGCATTCTTCTGGTATTCCGAATCCTGCTCCGTACATGCACCAAGTTGTCGACGTCTTTCCACCACGATAATAATGTTCCACATCACTGACCACCGCGCGTGTGTCTAGAGTTAATAGCTACGAGTCCGACGCACCGTATCTCCCTTGCGCCCTTCAGAGGCACCAATAAGTAACATTGAATGCTTCTAAGAGCTTATACCCAAGACCCCACTACAGTCAATATGCACCGCAGAAGCCCAATCCGTTCCAAGTCGAAGTTCCGGTGTCTTCTGATATGCGTGTTTGCGCCCGGAATCTGTTGTCGATTCCCATGTACAGTGTTCTGTGAAACGGTGATTATTCATGTCGAAGTTTGGCTCTCGTGCGCAAGCCTACAGTTAATGACTGCAAATCTGATACATACCGCATCTCTCCTGCATCCTTCAAAGGCATAAGTTATATGAACAACTGTGATGGCCCAATGCTCCACGAAAACTGATATGAAATTGAAATTAAGTGAGATGATCAACTCCAAGACACAGTTGGCTTTGCCGCAGTGCGCAGCCTATCTCTATATTACAGCACAAAATTCATCGTGTCACGATCATCGGCCCAGAGTCTGGCATACTCCAAACATAGTCTGTAGACGTACGCTATTGCCAAACCAAGTCAAGTCAACCAATTTGCAAATACATGCCCGCAAAGCTAGAACGAACCTTCCATATCGACTGTCCTCCCAATTGTCTTTCTCCACTGTCGGCCCGCACGTGCGATGCGCTGTAAATGCTGGTCGCCGCTTAGTGACTGTAATGGGTGAGTTGTAGTCAAATTGTGAGCTGCCAAAGTTGACGGCGTCGGTCCTGAGAAATACGCGTGGATGTTGTATATCTCGGCATACGACGAGGATAAAGGTATATAGTGTAGCCTTGCTTGCCATTCAGCCCTGCCTCCGAATACCAAATATAAAACACACCATGGCTGTAACCAATCTGAGAGGAACTCCCGCCACACAGTGCTTTTTACGACGGCGCTTTCACTAGATAAAAGAGCCAAGAAACGTCCCGAGTAACCCATACCATCAAGATCAAGGAGATATTTGTACGTCCAGTGCTGACCCAGGGGAACGGGTGATCCGAAGCGGTGACTTTTTCTAAGTGCTTCCTCGCCGCCAGGATACCCGCCAGTTGTCGAAACAAATGCAGCATCCATTATCTCGTCATTTAGCTGTCGCGCAGGCACCTCAGTGGTAATGAAATTATTAGCGCTCGAGGGGTCAGCATGGACAATCGTCCGATTTCCTGCTGCACTCTCATGTGTCATGTGGAGAAATCTGTCGTGTAAGATAAGAATGGCGTGGTAGAGTAGCAAGCTCAGGAATGAATTACCTGTGTCTTTGGTAATGCGATGCAAAGCCCGGGGGAGTGCTACCACCGCCAGTGTCCGCACCTCGCCAGAAAACGACGTCTAACTTTTCTTCCCATGGGACCTCCAAGTCATCAACATCTTTGGGTTGATCACTCTTGGGATCGAATCCGTAGGTGTATTTGGGATGTTGTCCGACATAATAGTGGCTCGGAATCCTGATATCCAAGAACCCTGAGGTCTTCGCGGGAGATAAAACGGGGTAAAGCACAGGTATCGTGCGCCAGTCCGAGAAAAAATGGCCATGGAAATAGTGAGCCCAAGGATACGAGCAGTAATCGACAGAATCTTCGACGCTTGGCACAAAGGTGAATTCGTCTCCAAGAGACGGAGTGGAGCCCAAGAAAACTTTTGAATTTTCAGCATTGGGATTGCGGTATGAACTGTAGAGTTGACGGGCTCCAGTATCAGGAGGACACGTGCGGCGGTAATCTGCCCAAACACTTCCTTCTCCCTTCCAATCAGAAGTGAAGCCAGTTCCAACCATAGAGGTTATTCCACCTGACACGCAGTTAATGCATGACCCCAATTTTACTGATGACATAGCAGACCTGATGAATCTTGTAACGTCAAGTTAGGAAATTGGCGGTGTTCCCAAGGTACCAAGACCCTGCCCTCCGCCTTCGAGTTGACGGCAAATTGCATGTCAGGAAGCTATATAGGCCTTCATGAAGAATGAATGGGCAGAGAGGGATGGAAATACATACCTTGTCTTGAAATCTCTCCAGTAAAGACATAAATCCCATTGCTCTATGTCCTCTCTCGCTATCCAACCTGTCAATGGAGGCGCCTTCGGCCCTGCCATCTATGATGCGGACCAAATCAATAGACGGAAGCTCGCTGACCTGCAGAATAAACGTTATGGTACTGTAGTGAAGGAGAAATCACACTTACTTGGACAGTCCTCCTCCGAAACTCTACGCCCGACAAATTCCAGAACGGTGCCAGGTCTTCATTAATGGCGTCAAACTCGTCCACCAGTCTCACGTTGTGTTCCTGCGCGAACTGCCACCATTCTCCAAACCCTCTGGGAGGCTCGCGCCCGTATCGTTTCCTATACTCATTCACAGCGTCTCTGAGAGTCTTGCTTTGCCTCGAAAGCAGATGCTTGAACTTCTCCTCGGCATCCGCCATGAGTTTCGGTATAGGATGTTCAGTGAGGGTGTATGATTTTCCATCCTTGACAAAAGGGAGCCACTTGGAGGAAGTCGAAAACCAGTTTGCTCGTGAACTTGAGTCTCGCTGAGAAGTGTGATCTTTGTGACCGGCAAAGAGGCCAGCTTGCATAAAAAATAGGAAGACACAGACGAGGAATATCCAGCCGCGCCATCTTGTTGTCTCTGAATCACTTTTATTGGTGGACCGCATTGTCGAGGTGAGTATACAATCGAGCGAATAAATGACGTTCAGGGTAAGACAACTGAGGTGAACATGTCTAACGGGGTCCGTAAATACGTAATTGGTCCCTTTTTAATATCATACATTTCCGACGATTTCCTCTAAGACTGCCAGACACCACCCATGGCTGCATCCTGGATATGCGAACAGGTTTAAGAGATGTGCATGTGCGAATGCCGAGTTCAATTTGATATTACGTGAAACCGCAGAGTCGTCACAAAGTGTTACCAGTGGCATGATTGGTAACATATCAGCAAAAGTCAAATTATTAGTGAGATCATTACAAAGTTTAACAAGGAGCGTCATGCTGACTGAGGAGGCGTTAGCTGAAGAGATTTTGAACTGAGTAATCGTCTGTCATGGCGCATATAAAACCAAGAGCTCTGAGCTCTGATCCCTTATCATCGCTTGTAAATTGCATCTCCTCACAATCCAGAACAAAATCATGGCAGAATCAAAGGTCTGGCTAGGTAAGTTCTCGGTATCCGCTCATAAAACTTCGAGAATTGACGAAACAATGCAAGTTACTGGATCATCGTCGGGATTCGGTCGGTCTATGACGGAACTCCTGTTGAAGAACGGAAATAGAGTGGTCGCAACTCTACGCCGCAAGGAAGCCATATCCGATCTTGCCGAACGGTATCCGTCTTCCCAATTGCTCATCGTCCAGATGGATGTCGTAAAGACCTCGGAGGTGGCTGCCGCATTTGCAAAAGCCCAAGAGGTGTTTGGACGTATTGATGTTGTGTTCAACAACGCGGGTATGGCTATTCTCGGAGAGATGGAGTCTATGAGCGATCAAGACGCTCGTCAGATCTTCGAAGTGAACTTTTGGGGTGCATCAAATGTCACAAGGGAGGCTATTCGAATGTTCAGGGAAGTAAACAGACCTATCGGAGGAAGATTATTGCAGGTTTCTTCATCGTTGGGCTTGCGTGGAAGAGCTGCAGCGTCCTACTATGCCGCATCGTGAGTTAACATGACCATGCGTAATTTCAATGCTCACCAACAGCTGCGTATGACAACAGTAAACATGGTAAGCGTGTTCGTCTGAGGCCATAGCAGTATCTTGAACCAGTTCTCCAGCATTGGAAGGATTCAGCGAGAGCCTTGCACAAGAACTGGAGCCGGCCTGGAACATACAGGTTTAGTCAATTCAGTCTCAAGATGGAACTCAAGCTAATGCCAAGTAGATCACCTTAATCGAACCAGGTCCATTCCGGACGGAAATGTTCAGGGGCAACATGCAACTTGTCCCTCAACATCCAGCATATGCAGACCCAGAGCTACCTGGTTCTAAATTTCGCGATTTTATGACTTCAGCTCCGGCTGATGGAGACACTGACAAGGCGGTGGTGGTCATTGAGAAGCTCACTCACCTAGATGATCCACCGCTAAGAATTCCGTTGCACAGACTTGCGGTTGGAGCCGGGAGAGAGAAGGCAAAGAGTCTCACTGAAACCATAGATAAATACGAATCGTGGACGGAAAACGTCTACTTCACGTAGTACAGTTGACGTGCAGTACTTACTCTGGATGACATTGGACTCAACCCCAAATGTGGCGGGACATAGAAAAGTTGATGCGACTCAGTCTTGTCAGAGGAATCTCCAGGAAGTGAATTGCACTGTTCGATGACACAGGAAGCCTTTGGCGTGTAGTAAGATGGAACAGCTGGTTCGTCCATGTGACTCCTTACATGGGGGAATGTAAGAAATGGAAATCAAGGATGATTTGAGGTATATAGCATACCTTCCACAGCCCAGTACCAAATCATCTCGGCCCTGACGCACATTTAAAATGGAACGTATGTAAGTGAGCGATATTTGGACATGGAGATTTGTCAAGGAACACTTACTATGGTCACACATGCAAGCGTGTGCGTAAGCCTCGGAACTGACGCGCGTCTGTACATAGTTTCACTGTAATCCAGTTAATGCAGCTGCTAGATAGGCTCAAGGTTTTTGAATGAGGTGGAAATAGATGACGCAAGGCAGGCTAGGAGAAGAGTTCTTTTTATTCGACTCTTGGGTATTTTCTGTCCCATTTCGCACCCGAAATCACGGGATTCTTATCTGGTATAACAAGTTACTCCTCCCACAGGGAACACGTAGTGTGGAGGCGTAGGAGACAGTAATTGGATGCGCATAACGGGCTACGGCTGTTGTGTTTGATTAGATCTTGTATAGGTTGCCCCCGTGGTGTGCGCTGGTGGCCTGGATGCGGGAAGCATGTGGAAAGCTAAGAGATGTGCAGTGGTAAAGAAGCAGGCGCAATAGCTGGGGCAAGGGTGGCATGTGCTAGACGGAATACGTACACTTGCTCATGGGCTGCTCGATATCTGCGTCATCCCACATGAGGCTTGATGAGGAGTTGATTCTTGAACCAAAACATTGCCATTCATGAGGCGGATATTGCTGCAGCTGCGTGCGAGGGACGTGAGGGTATTTCGTGCGGTTGGGCATGCACGATTGCAACATCAAAGCATAACAAAGAAGGAATATGACTCGGACTAATTATAGTCGGGCGACTACCCAGCATACATATGGGACCAGATTTGCACTCAGCATAGGGAGAGCTGAGATAGTCTCACCGAAACTGTGGCCAGGCAAATACGAATCGTCACGGTAGTCGTGCACTATACATATGGTCATTTGATATGAAATTTGCATGGCGGTTGAATGTGACAACGTGACAACGTCGGCGTGACATTTGCAGAACTTCAAGCTTCATCCAAGACAACAGTCAAGGAGGCTACCACCACCAAATGGCTCCAACGAAAACCAGCAAGGCCTCTTCGGCTTCAAAATCTTCTACTCAAAAACACGCTGGTATCGGTGCACCCTCCCAACTTGCTCAATCGAGCCGTAAGGGCAAGAGGGCATGGCGGAAAAACATTGATATACAGCCCGTGGAACATGGCCTAGAGAGTCTGCGTTCAGAGGAGCGAGTTATCGGGTGTGGAAAATTCGTGTCTTGCATATGTCTACCATCTAATCGCGTGTATCGATTTTGACAGTTCTACGTTACAGAAACAGACCAACGATCAATTATTTGTTGTGGACACCAAAGGAGACGATAAAGGTAAGTTCTTGCAAGACATCTCTAGGTACAAAGTATAAAATTGTTTAGTCCGCAAGTCGTTACCGCGGTACTCTAAGGCTGAGTTGACCTCCACGAAAATACTTTCCCAAAGATCTGCCATTCCTGCCGTGTTTTCTCGCCCAACAAAAGACTCTATAACATCGCGATCAAAAGTCAGCAGGGCTGACAAGGAGCGCCTTCTTCGTATTGCAAAGCGGCCCAGAAAAGGTCCATTCAATGCGATTATGGACCACACAGAGTTTGGTGCAGGGAGTGCTTTAATCGACGTTAGCGCTGCTGTGAAACATAGCGGTTCTTATGACCCATGGACTG
Source organism: Suillus americanus (assembly GCA_016695465.1). Taxonomy (NCBI): domain Eukaryota; kingdom Fungi; phylum Basidiomycota; class Agaricomycetes; order Boletales; family Suillaceae; genus Suillus; species Suillus americanus. The sequence goes on from MU177904.1 coordinate 192,171, forward strand.
CTGAGGAGGTGGAAGAAGTGGCTGATGGATTAGAGTATACGAAGAAACCCAAGATCAAGGTAGGGCTTCTTCCCTTCCCTGCCACCAGCGACTTGCTGACGATATTCACAGCGCCCGGAATTGTCTCATCCCCGCGATGTCATAGAAGTTCCTGCTGTGTTGGAACCGCATCAAGGATCATCATACAATCCCCCTGCCGCGGCACATGATGAGCTTATTACGGAGGCATGCAGGCTGGAGCGACGTAGACAAGATGAAGCGGATCGATTGGCCGAAATTCGACGCAAAGTTGCCGATGCACGTACACTTGCTACAAATTTCACCGAGGGCCTTCCGCTTGGGATGACTTTGGACGAGATACCCACAGACGACGGTGAACTAGTCGCACAGCACGATGCGGTTGTACCCAAAAAACCATCGACACGTAAAACTAAGCAGCAACGAGCAAAGGCGCTGCGATTGCGCGAGGAGGTACGCCTTTTGGAGCTTCCTTACCATTGTCGCTGAGCTTGCACTAGAAACGAGCCTTGGCAGACAAGGCAGCAAGAAAAAAAATGCTCGCCACGATAACAATGGTTAAGTCTCTCCGTTCAACTGCGGAGAAAGTTGGCCAACAACAAAATCAAGCGCGATTGGCAAGGCAGTTGGCGCTAAAGATGAAGCTTAGAAAGGGTCTGGCTGGCCAACGGCTAGGGAAATATAAAGTCCCTGAAAATGAAATCGAGGTTCAGATTGGGGAGGATCTGAGCGAAAACCTACGAACACTAAAGGTGTGTCGACTGCACCAGTTTTATCAACATCGCTGATTGCCTCCCATCAGCCCGAGGGCAACTTATTCCGCGATCGCTTCCGTAGCATGCAGCAAAGAGCCCTCATTGAGCCTCGCGTACCCATCCTGTGAGTATTCGTGATATGCTTTAGCGCAGTTTTTGACTTCCTTTACCCTGTAGCCCAAGCAGGCGAGCGAAGCTGAAAGAGTTTGAGAAGCACGCCTGGAAAAGATTTGAGTAGCTAGTATCACTCTTTTCTTATGTTACCGACCTTCAAGTATTGACGGGACGCGCCTGCGTCCAGCGCATGTTATACATCAGTTGCATCTCGTGACACGGAACCCATACTGCGCCCTCAACTCATCTCCCCTACCTATGTGAGTGCGGCTCTTCGACCAGACGTGCATGTCTCTACGACGTGACAGGGAGCTCCGGCACCGATGACAATAGTCCCCCGGTTCAGCGCGTCGGTCACACTGCACGCGTCACGACTCGCGAAGGTGGACGGACACGCGTGGAAATCATGTAGAGACACATGTGTACTCACCTCTGAATACCCCCAAGTCCTTCTCCATTGATAATCATGCTTGGACTGCTGAAAATGTCACCACGTCTAGTATAAGCATGTAGATATTCAGGCCCAGGTGTTGCACGCCGAAAAAGAAAACTTCCTGGTTCTATATAGCGGGTAATGGCTTCAGACAGTAACTATGTAGCAAAGACTTGAGAGACAACTCGAGCGGGTCCAAAAAATGGACACTGTGGGAGTTGAACCCACGACCTTACGCAATCACGGTTTGCGAAGCGTACGCGCTACCAACTGTGCCAAGGGCCCGCGTGTGCTCAATGACCTAAGCACAATACATCACTGGCTGAATCATTGTAGCTTAGAACGTGCAATTGGGACTTGACCGTGGCACGTCCGTTTCCTACCCAAGTGTCTTACGGATGGACATTGATTATATTGAAAACGAAGTCTCCCTATTGCAACCTCCCGCAGTCCAAAGGAGACGAATCCGACCAGTAGACGATGCTCATCCTTTTGATCTAGACGCATACATCTCTGGATATTCTGGTATGATATCAAACGCCCCTCTTGATGCACTTAGCTTAGATCGTGGTTTCCGACCCTCTGAGGTCGTACTGCATTTGACAGGCTTGTGCACATTATCTCGACATGTCCGACGTTGGCACCACAGGCATTGAAACTGGCGTTCGCGCAGATCGAGGTGCTTCGCGATCCAACCCTCTATCAGACTGCGATGAATGCATATGATGCTGTGGCGGACCTTCCAGAGGTGCAGCTCCCTCCTAGCGAGTTTTGCTCAGTGAATACGGTGTGGTGCGAAGAGGTTACGAAGAAGAATCAAGCGGAGAGAACGAAGCTAGAGGTTGAGCTGAAGACGTATTCTAACAACATGATTAAAGAGAGCATAAGGGTACGGTTAGCATCTTGATTCCTTCAGAGACTCTAAACATCATCTCTCCGTCAGATGGGCCACAGGGACCTCGGTGATTTCTACCGCGCTACTGGAGACTATACCCAAGCACTCAAACATTATACGAAATCAAGGGAGTTCTGCTCGACCAGCCAGCATGTTCTTGACATGTGTCTTTCTGTGCTAGAGGTAGATTTTAGTTCATTGGTATTGTTGTTTGGTTATTCATGTCTCCTATAGCTTGTGATCGAACAACGCAATTACTCACACATATCTTCCTACGTCTTCAAGGCTGAGGGTGCACTTGATACGGCAAGCGCAGCAGCAGCAGCATCCAATACTGGTCCCGGTTCCAACATCTCAGCTGCCCCGCCACTTAAAAGGTCAGCAGAACGTGACCAGGTACAGTCCAAGCTAGATTTTGCGATGGCTTTGTTCCACTTAGGACAAGCCAACTACGAAAAAGCTGCCCAACTTTTCCTGAAGATCGGCCCTCCTGATTCTCTTGGCGACTGGATTGGCAAGGTAGGCGAGATTCTCTATCCAGCTGACCTTTGCTTACGCTCTTCTAGCTTGTTGCTCCTGGGGATTTTGCGATATATGGGACTCTATGCGCTCTTGCTAGCATGTCGCGATCTGCAATCAAGTCTCAACTTACGGGAAATGCTATTTTCTCTGCGTACATCGAGCAAGAACCGTATGTTCGAGACTTGACCCAGTCGTATCTCTCAAGCGATTTCAAAAACGTCCTGGACCTTCTTGAACGGTACTCGGTACGCTTGTTAAGTCTATCAATATCTATAACCCTGACTCGTCTTTCTTGCACCAGACACGCCATTACGTGGACATTCATATGTACTCACATGTATATGATCTGACGAACCTCATTCGTAATGTCGCGGTTGTGCTTTACTTCCAGCCATTCCAGACCATTCGCCTCGACAGAATGAGCGCCGCATTCGGCTGGACTGTCGACGAGGTTGAGAAGGAGGTAGTTGCTCTCATTCAAAGTGGCCAGATTCAAGGCCGAGTTGACAGTCAGAACAAGGCCAGTGAAACTTTTTTTACATGGCTATAGGGAGGAGATTACTGACGCCATTCACGCTACAGATCCTAAAAGCAAGGAAGGTAGATCATAGGGCTGAATTGTTCGCGCGTGCCATAAAGACCGCTGCTGAGATACAAAGCACCAACCGCAAGCTACTGTTGCGTATGCGCTTGTGAGTGTATATGGGAGAGTGCAGCTCACGCTCTAATCTGAGTTTGCAGGCAACAAGCAGACTTGGTGGTGAAGCCGCCAAAGTCGCGCCGTGAACAAGATCGTGCGGGGGATCTTTTGCAGGGCGATTGATAGTTGTAAGATGGTGAGGCTATTGTATTGTATTTCTACTGCATGGCCAAACTTTGTATCATGATCGTTTCTGACGTCCACGCGGTAGCTAGTAGCGAAGAGGTTCTGCGTAAAATTCGCCCTATGTCGCTGGCATTCCATAATTCAAAGGCGATCTCGCTGGGGACTTTCAAGACTGCTCTTTTCTGGGAACCAAGTGTTTTTGGAAGCTGAGCGGCATTATGATAATTTAAAGCCTAGACACTACCTAGGACAAAGCACTAGTTATTCCCGCTATCCCTAAGGATGACGAGAATACGTCTGTGCCCAGCATTTAGGAGACTCAGAAGAGACCATACGTCAGATCTTCAGACGTGACGTGTATACGCACGGACCAGCTTGAAGACTCAATTGCGGTTCCAACGTTCAAACAATCATCCGCATGTGCACTGCACTCGCCAACGCGTATGTTCAACATTAAGTCTTATTAGTAGTATTAGATCACTGTTAGTATACAATGAGCTAATTACTACTACGTAGTACTAGTAGTATGAGCATCCTTGTTGCCAGTTGTCGCCGGGCGGTCGGTGGCTGAGCGCTGAGGCGTTAATTAGACCCAACAACAACTATAAAGTAGGGTGATACCAGGTTCTCTGTTCTTCACATTCAACCACCATCATGGACGGATCGTATGTACCACCAAAATTGTTCCCAGACAGTCACGGTGCCAGTCAAGGTATACAGCCCTTCAAACAGAGGATAGACAAAGGGAAAGGAGTCGGTTAGTAGACTCCACCGTGCAGGGAAGTTATCGTTCATAATCTGCACAGATCGACCAGTCAGTATTGGCAATAGTAGTTGTAATCGTTTTGCCCAGGGCTCATTTTCCCGTACATCTGCACCATCGATCACGATCGACGAGATGGACGATGACTCGGACGATGAGCCCTTGACATCACAAGCACTCCCAGCGTTGAAAGGTGATGCAGCAGACTCTACTCACATGTCTGAGGATTCGGACGGCGACCTCTATCAATCAGTAAGATCTGACAATGCAGAAGACTTTGTAGGTCCACTTACTTTAGGCTTGCGGTCATCATGATGTGGGCTGGAGTTCTTACGTTCCGATTCAGATGGACGTGGAAGATTCCTCTCCGCATAGTGATGCTCGCGACCTTGCCCACTCGATTAATGGGATGTATCGGGTCTTGGATTTGATCAGTGAACAAGGGAGTGGTGGGCTAGGTATCTTCACTATCCTTGACAAGCCTTGCCTTCGTTGACTTTTAGTTTTAGTGGACAAAGTTATTATAGCGCAGGATTCGCTCCGTGCGTTTATTAACAGTGTTTGTCCGGGCACATATGTGTCCATGACGAAAGTAAACTTTAGCGCGCTAGACCGCTTCATCGTGAAGCCTGTTGGCGTGTACGGAAGTAAGAGTGAAATTGTCCGACTCCTATCATCTCTGGGTGTTGTCGACGAAGAAATGTAAGATCATTGCCAGTATTCAGATTGATACTTTGATAAACTTCATTGTGTAGCGCCAAACAACTCGTCACGAACCAAACTGACTCCAGCGTTTCAATGCCGAGTCTTCGTTCTGGACTGTACATTGTCCGTGCAGTTTGCGAGGCTACACCTGACCAACAACTTTTCCTCGTCTACTGGCCGGAGGATTCGACATGGGATGACTCAGCTCCTTCGTCTGTGAGACGCAACCGCGTGACCTTTATGAGGTCCGTCAAGTCTTTCTCAGTTTAGACACTGCTCCCAACGAAAAACCCCAGATACCTCATGAAAATGTGTGATCAAGTAACAGCACTCATTTCCCCAGAGCATGCTCGATCGATCGTATGGAATGACCAGGAAGGCGAAGACGCCATCATGGATCTGGACGAAGACCATGATGAGTCCAGTAGGCTGTTCACGTTTGAAGTCGCAAAAACAAATGAGCAGGAGGAGGCAGTGAAGTCACGCCCGGGATTCAAGGTTAGTTCGGTTTATCGATACGAGTGGCTGAGTACTTAGAGCCGCTTCTTTAGGCTACGTCCAGGCATATAACCATGCCGCAGGCTCACCCAGAGGCAACAGTGGATGTCAAATTGCTGAAGCCTGAGTTGTTGCATGGTGAGACGACTCAAGGGTTCATGACCGTTGCATTTCAACCGGGCAGGCTCAATGCCGAACCCATGAAAAACCAATCATTAACTAGCATCCAGTTGCGCAATTACCTGTGGGTATCACACTGAGCAGCTCGACTCTGGCCGTCAATTGACACTTCCCTAGGAAGAGTGATGCCTTACAGATCAACGAGAGCCTGGATGCAGATGCCCTGAGCATTCTAATGTATAATGGCATCCAGGATCATTTCCGACAACAATGTGGACAGTTTCGGGAGCGATCCATAACTATCTCATCGACTACTAGGTCGAGCAAGGGGTCAGAAGAAACAAGGATTAGAGAGAACGTGAAGAAGGGGGAGCCTCTTCTGACTAAGGTTTTTCATCAGGCCTTAGTCGACGCTATCATGGAGAAATTTTCGTGCGTTCTTACTTCGCGCACTTTACCTACGTCTGATCCGGCCCTAGTACCTTCACTCGCGAATCTTTCCCATGTCCCACAGGACGCGAGCAGAACGGCCCGTCGACTCTAGGTCCGTCCTCCGTGGAATCACTTTGTCTTGTAATAATACCGTTTGCAGATTCGGCCACGGCCGACATTCCAGTTGGTACCGACTCTTCGTGAGTTACACCCACGATGGATCCTCATGTATTACTGATAACATTTTTCAAGTACCTCCGCTGTCGATCCCTCTCTGTATCCCACTGGAAATGAACAGGAGTGTAATTCAGCGCGAAGTATGTCATGTTTGCAATGCTCTACATTTTATTAATTAGTTGCGCAGATGAGCTTAATAATCTCATCGCCTTATATCCAGACATAGGGGAAGAGCTCCGTCGCAAGGTGCATTCGGGGAAAATCAACACTCGAGACTTCAAGGATGGTAAAGAACGGATCTGCATTGCCTGGAATGTCCTTCGAAGCTCTTCCGATGTGCCGAAGGAAACCCGTGAAAGCTTCATCAATGTCATTCTCTACGAGGCCATGCCACACGTTAGGGAAACCCTCAAATCGATCAGCAAGGGGAACATTCCGCATGAGAAGCCCAAGGGTTTGGTAAACACGATCTGGGATAAATTCAGCTCCATTGTCTTACCTGACCAGGATTCACGTACCTTTGGTAAAACATTAAAAGATGCGGACGCCGATTCCGTCAGCGATGCTCAATTCCTCACGGAGTTGGATAATGTCAAAATGCCCCATATCTTCGCAAAAATCGTGGAAGAAACTAGGACGGCCGCTCTGGATCACTTGAGATCACACTTGACGAAGCAAACTCGACTTTTGGTGCATTCTGCACTGCGCATACAAACCGATCAATGTCTACTTCAGGTTCAGAGAGAAGCTGTCGGTAATGAAGAGGAGCAACTTACTGAGTTGCGGAGGGCGTTTATTCGTGAAATCAATGATCTTTCGAAGACAGGGCATCATATGTTAGTGGTTCCGCACTTCTTTTGCTTCGCTTTCATCTCAAGTTGATAGTTACACTTTCGTCATCGATTCTGTCGAAGAGACACGAAAACATTACCAAGGTAAGTCCAACTATCCTCGTGCATACCCACTCTGACGAAATGATCAATAACAGCACAGATATTCATCTCTGGCCGAAGGGAATATTTCCAGGACCCTGTCTGTGAATTTTCTGTTCATCTCATGCAGTTGATGGAACACGATCAACATTCCTTGAAAATGAACCCTACCATGATTCCCTCGCCGAAGTTCACTGGGAGGTACGCGTACTCGTTCAAGTTGCCTCTCGGGGATTCGGTTGCGTCAGTGCTTTTGACATTGTGGTGCATCAATGAATTGACGCTCTTGATTTAGGAGAGCGCAACTTCTTTCAGGCGATAAGATTTTGCTCGCAACGACTGATCGGTATGGGAACCTAATGGTGTTTCTGGAAAGCCTCCACGCGATCGAAGGCGCCTTGACTCATCAGGGCCGCGGGAAAAAGCTTAATCGTGATAAAATCGGCGAATTTATTCTCGCATTTGACGAGTCAAAACGATTGCTCAGTGTCGTTGCTAGAGAGAAGGTTGGTTTCACAAGCAATATTGTGGACGGGTCTAACGAACATGTCACCAGCTTTTGTTGCACATCTTTGTCCACGATAACACCTGTGGTTTCCAGGCTTCTGGCAGCGCGATCAACTTGATTCAGTGGTATGGCGAAGGGGTCTCTATCATTCATGCGTGCTTTATCTGTGGTAGCGAAGAGTTACTACTCGTCGATTCATTGGCACAAGCCAGAATATACTCCCTTACGACGATGCAGTTTAGGTAGGAACTCAACTTGCAGTAACTGATGACTGCTAATATGCGTATGCCAGACCTGCCACACTTGATCTCATTCAGATCCCCAAGGCAGTTTACTCCACTCCAGATGGTTCTTGTTTGATCGTCACTCATGTATGTGGCTCTGCATTGGCCTTGACTGCCTATCACTGGAGTACCTTTGGCTCGACGAGTGGCGTCCCACTCGAAATTCCGGATCTTCCCCTGGATCAGCCATTGCTTTTGACTTCTCTAATAAAGAGGGGTATTGTCCATCTGGTTGCGCTTGACATTGACTCGAATTCTTGTCAATCATTCGCTCTCGACATCACTCGGAAAGTGACGGAGTTTACCTTCAAAGAGAAAGGCGTCCGAGGAGGAGGAGCTCAGTCGGAGAACGCCACTGCACACAACTGTCTCATTGATTGCCACGCGGACGTGTGGACTCGCTTCCCGGTTCTCTCTGCCGTTCAACGGGAAACGATCACATCATCCAGTAACAGATGTCCGCGAACATTGGTGTTCATTACAGATCGGGACCATCACATGTTCTCACCGCACTTCCACGACCTTATTTACAACTTTGAAAGGACGTCAAAGAAGCCAACGGGAACCATCCTAAAATCAATGGTCATATCTGCGACTACATATTCTGGTTTTTCTAATAGTCTCCTTGGAGCTGCAGAATGGAGCGTGTCGAAGTTCAGAGCCGGGGAATGGTTGGTGGATATCCTCTGCCTCATTCCAATTCACATCGCAGTGACGAGGGAGAATCGATTCATTCCACTCAAGGACGGTGTATACTCGACCGAACTTGAGAAGTCCCTCCTTGGCGCGGATGTTAACCGCATTGTCAATCACCTGTCTTTTGGTTGGTATGAATCTCTGTTCCAATCATACATGGCCAAAAAGGTATGATCATCAACGCCTTGAGTAGAGTGATACTGACTTCGTCCGGTGCAATCTTCTTCAAGCCGGTCAAAGTTGTGTCGTCCATGGGCGAACAATCGGTGGGGAAAAGCTTTTCCTTGAACCATCTTGTGGACACGTCATTCGCAGGATCGGCCATGCGTACAACAGAAGGGGTCTGGATGTCAGTGACTCCGACTAAGGATGCTCTCATCGTTGCTTTGGATTTTGAAGGCATGTCGAACCAACCATCGGTGGACATTCCATATTGATGTCTTCCCTTGATAGGTGTTCATAGTATTGAGCGTTCCGCTCAAGAAGATACATTGCTCGTGCTGTTTAATACTGCCATCTCTAACTTGGTTTGCTGTCTGTTGTGTGTTTCTGATGGTTGCCTAACGTCATTGACGTAGGTGCTATTCCGGAACAACTTCGCCTTGAGCCGAGATATCACAGGCTTATTCCAGTCATTCCAATCAAGCTCGACCGTCCTCGACCCAGCATCTAACCCGAGTCTATTTCAATCGACGTTGGTGATCATCATCAAGGTACTTTTCCGCCTCTTGAATTTGTTTCATGTGTTTTGACTCATCGGCTTTTAGGATGTCGTAGATTCGGACAAAGCAGAAATCACTCGAGAGTATGCTCCAGACGGTGTCCACATGAATGCATACTCAGATCGTCCCTCAGGTTTGCCCTCAAGTTCCAGCAGATAGTCCAGGACGAACAAGAGGCCAACTTCATTTCTCGCCTCCATGCTGGGCAGTTGAATATCATCCCTTGGTATGTGAAACGTCTCTCATGATCGCATATTGTTTTGATTGTTCCAATGTAGGCCAGTAATCGAGTCGCAGGAATTTTATAAGCTGTTCCCAACCCTCAAACGTCGATTGGACAAACAAAAATTGACGCATAATACAGCAGGAGAGTTCCTTCATGTGATGAAGACCTTGATGGCGAAGCTAAAGGTATGGTTAATTCGTCGTACATTTGAGAGCACTCATAAGAACTTGTGCAGGCAAATGATTGGGGCGCTCTGTCACGTGCGTACTCTTAAAGAATCCATAGTTCATTTGACGAACAACACATTGCAGAATCGATGGCCTCGCATCGAGCGCAACTTCTTTTAGCCATGTTGCCGAATGCTCTAGCATTTGGACTGCAAGAGGTTAATCCTGACCCAGAACCTCTGAAGGTATGGAATGCTTCTGCTGCCTTTTATTTGCAGTCATGTGTAACCTGGCGTTATAAAGAACCTAGATGACGATATCCCGATTGAGATACCCGATACTTCAACTGAATTTTCATTGGCAGGGGGGCCGCAATCTTCTACTCGCGAGACCGCTCTCCAAGTTCTGTCTCGTGCATGGGAAGACTATGGTTCTCGCCATCACATGCCGGAGGATCGTTGGATTGAGAATTTGATCGCTCATATCGACAGTCTGGTCAATTTGCGCGTCGCCCACGCTCGCGAGTGGATATCGTCTAATGTTGCTCGTTTTCAAAGCGGGCAAGCAAGCATTGATGAGCTCATGAGAACGTTTGAAAGCGCAACAGTAGACTTGAAGAGCAACTTGCAGTTGTGCAAGCTAAAATGTGGAAGTTGCGAGCTGCTCTGCATTCAAACCAGATTGCATGACGGACAGCATGATTGCCAAACTTCTCATGATTGCATACATTCTTGCGATTTCTGTGCGTCATTTGGGGAGACGAAGGCTTGCACCATGTCGTAAGTTGTTAATCCTTTCGCTGGCTCAGTAAACTGAAGCTTTTCAGAGCGGGGCATCCAGGCAATCATATGTTAAGCCTTTCATGATCGTATCCACACATGAGCTCATCATCCCTTCCAGATGTATTGTTAATGCACATCTCTGTGGTCAAACATGCAAATTTTCCGGGAGACAGGGATGTCAAGATGAATGTACGAAAGTGAGATGGATTCTCTTTACAGTGGGTAAATGGTCATTGAGCTTGTCGTTTAGGTGATCGGTCACGCAGAAGATGACCATCTATGCGCTGCTACTGTGCATGCCTGCGGTCAGGTATGTTCGAACCTCGAACAGCCTTTTTACGTACTTAAAGCGCCTCTAGCCCTGCGACCTGTCAAAGCTCAGGTTGGGTGACGGATCCACTCCCCCTTGCCGCGGTACTTGTGGCATCGCAAGGCAAGTCCTCAATGAACGCTTCGCACTGCCTTCTGACTTCATTTGCCGCAGTGACGTGAACCATGACCAACACCTGTGCGATGCTCGACTTTGCTCTTTCCCCTGCCAACTTTGCAAGAGACTCTGTGCGAATACAGACCATCTTCACGGCCTGGAAGACGACGCTATTCATCTCTGCGGGTGTGTGGACAACTATCCAACGTAACTTTGTATCTTAATAATTAAACTTCAAACAGGGAGGAGCATTCATGTTCCGTGCAATGCACTGCCGAGGGCATCTGCGAAATTGAGACCGCGCCACAATCAATCGAGGCGACGTTCACCGGAAGGCACGAGACGTTCCAGTACACGAAGGTGGCGTGCTCATTTTGTTGTGGACATCATTGTTTGAGTTAACATACGATCTTGGTTCGCAGTACTCGCAAGGTGTGTGTTGAGCTGGTTACCTCTGACACCGCCGCTGACTCGCCCTCAACAGTGGCTAAACGACTGAGATGTGCCAAGTCGATACCACCAGGCCTGGTAGCCCATGCAGGTCGGCACAACCATAGTCTGGACCAAAAAGTGGTGCATTTTTGCAGAGCGAAGTCGGAATTTTTTCGTTTCTGCGGTCATTGCTCATTTTTTTCACATTTTTTTCAGGTGTGACCACTGTGGCTACTATTGTACATTGCCGCTCGGTAGGTACATTTGGTACACCTCAGCAGTATGTTTTACAAATCGTTACGCCAGGTCACCCGCAACAAGAGCACGAAACGAGACACGGATCAATGTCCTCGTCACGATGGGCAGTCGATGGCCCTGATGATACGGGTCTTGAGGTCGAAGGCCGTCGCTTCTCTTCAAATGATGAGGGCGCACCGATGATGTGCAACCTCGTCTGTCAGGCATTGGGTCGCCACATTCACATCGACTACTGTCGCGCCCCGGATGCCGCAGCTTGCAGAGGCAACAACGAGGTTCAGCATATTTCTAAGCGAGTGTTGCCTAATCCGGAACGTGCCAAGGACTACATCACACACAATCTCTTCTGGCGGCGAGCTGGTGAGTAATTTTATGGTTGTGTTCTTGAGCTCACATGGTCCGCAGGCTTCAAAGACCCTTATTCTCGGGAGGAGCAAGCAAATTTTGCCAAGTGGTGCGTTTTGCATGTTCAAAGTGTGATAGCACAATCGAATTCATGTTCTTGTTAGCGACTCAATGTGCAGCGGTATGGTTCATTCTGTGCTTGTCCCATTGACGACTTACCACTTTGCCAGGCCCAGAGCACACTGCTGCAGCCGGAAATGCTGCTCAGCCATCTTATTGCACTTTGCCTTTGTTTCATCCGCCGATGGATCCTAACAATGCCCAAGTCGGCTTAGGATACGTTTCCAATGATGGGCATCTCTTCTCATGCAGAAACCCCGTGATTATGCAGCAAGCATTCCATGTGTGAGTGGTCGGCTGGGGTCCAGTTGCAGAGATATTAATCAATACACATGCTCCAGAATCTTTGTGGCTGATAGGTGCGAGACAATGTTCGCTTAGCTACTATTGCTGATTACCAGCAGATCTGGCTCCATGGCCTCTGGTGACAGACATCCCCTTCCGAACACACCTGCCTCGGACAGAATCGTGCGACGCTCTAACAACCGGTTTGGTGCTGTGCTGTCCTCCCTATATAGTTTCTGGTCTGCCCGTGCTGCAGCGATTGGTGGCCAACAAGGAGCCCGACGCGACTCATACAGTGTTATTCTGTTTGATTCTTCCGTTACGAATGCCTTCGTAAACGATTTCGTCAGTTCTCCGGACCAATTGCTGGACGCTGTTCTGCGTTATAGCGCCGATGGGGGCACGAACTTCACTGCAGCGATTCTGCAGGCTCAATCGGTCATGGAACAACATTGGAGCACAGAGAGGTGCGTCGATCTTCCTAAAAATACGTCTAATATCTAACATTGCTTTTAGGAGCCCTGTCATCATATTTTTGTCGGATGGCGAGTGCCACATTGCAGATCAGACTGTTCAAGATTTGAGCCGCTCCGCGGTTCGTCTTGGGTTCGTGGCTTGTTTTTTTTGTTGGATTGGCAACTTGTGACACGATCTCTAGCAAAGCATTGTCTTTCCACGCAGTATCATTCGGTCCAGATAGAGCCTCTACCTCCTTGCGACGAATGACTCAAATTGCACTTGATATCCAGAACAACGCCCCAAGAGATCCTTTGGCCCCAGCGGCAGCAGCAGTCGCGTCTTCATATACGCAGGCATTAGACACGGTAAGAGTGCTACTGCACGGACGCATAAAAGGCGTGTTTAACGCTGTTTGTAGGTACAACTCGCCGAAACGTTCCTAGGAATTGCAGAATCGCTCAGGAAGCCGAGAGGGTCTCTCATACATTGATCGAAGGGTGCGTTGAACATTTGAATAGAATGACGTTTAGTGGTGGGGGTCGAACCTGTATGCAGCACGCGATACGAGTCATTGCCCAAGCTCTGGGAAATGAAAGACGAAAATGTATGAATTCAGAAGTGTATCACGGGTACCATAAGCAAGAACTATGTACAAGTGTGGTAGGAATCTAGTCCATGGCACCGCCTTGTACATGTCAGGAGGAAGATTACACAAAGCAATGACCATGAGTACCAAGAGGATGACACGTGCCGTGATGGAAATGCTACATCTTCTCAATGCATCAGGACGTCAATGAATAAAATGAGCTATGTTAGGGTGTGTAAGTGATGGCGATGGCGTTTATGCGCCATAGGACCTGTTCCTGAAATGTGGGGAATGCAACACACCAATGGATGCCGCCAGAGATGATTGCTATAATCAATCCAGTATAAAATAGACCTGGATATCGCAGACTTCTAGTTCGATGCTGCTATTAAATGTTGGAACTACTAGTAGGAGCTTTGGAGATTTGGTGATAACAAGCCCGCCCATCAATTCGCGAAGGGGGCGGAAGACTGGAGCAAAGATCCCAATCACAGAGGCTGAGTGGGTTATCTTCAGGGGCACTGGGGTAAACATAATCAGCAGCGATATAACTGATTGGGACGTAGTAGACATGCTCATCAATACTAATGTAGTCTTTTGGCTCTGACTCGGTTAACTCCCAGTAGACGAATATCTCACATCGAGAGGTTTGTGCTACCACACAACGTAAGTGATGAAATTGAGAACCGCAAACGCTAGTGTCTCGGCTTCTAGCTGAGTGGTTTCGAGGTGATAGATGACACAGGAGATGAGCTACAAAACAAACCACGCCACCTGAAAGACAATCGATCCTTTCGATAGGGCATTCGCTTGACGAGTCCAGTCGCGGCCGTTGAGACAGGAGCATCAATACACCCGGCACCTATCAGCTTGAGAAGGTCACCCAGGCTGTAGCGACAGGTAGGGTTCCCCATCCACCCATCAGCTGTGTGCGTCTGAGTCCACACATAATCTAATGTCAGGTATAGTTTGAGAGAGAGCACGTATCGAACTGACTCGTTTCGGATTGTTCTGAAACACATAAACCTCGGTTAGCTTGTGAACGGTTTCGCAAAGGTATCGGAGTTGCCCATTGTGACATTGAAATGGGCAGTGGAGTACGATGAGCTGCCGGAGAACCACGAAGGGTTTCGTCACGACCTTGAGAAAGCACGTCATAAGGAACAAGTTCGTGAGTTATCTGACATACCCAGAGTTTACAATGCACGACTCGCTTTCAGACTGCTCTGACAGATGAGGAACACCCAAATACTCCGAGTCCTTGACACGACGAGCGCTGGACTGCTGGCGCAACATATCATGTACAAAACATATGCCAGTAGCGAGGCGCTGGACTCAAAAGTCCGCGACTGATCAATCGTTCGTTCGCTCCGTTTAGCGCGCGAAGCTCAAAGTCAGCGGCAGAATGATACTTGCTTTACGTACGCACCGTTTGTCCATTGTTCTAATTTGAGTACGAGTCATTGCATCATCCCCCGTTAACGTTGTGGTTAGCCCTCTCTTTTCCTCTTCGATTTCCCCCCAACTACGTACTCTCCTTTAACAACATGCGTGGCGGACCTGGTTTAGTTCTGGAAGGTAGTACAGTCATATCATCTTCAGTTTTCTATTTCTTACATTCCTACATGCAGTCATCGCTGGCATGAACCTGGCCATTCCATCCAATCGTACACCCGCTGGCCTTTATGTTCTGGTCTCTACTTCCTGTGGTCAATGGATCACCGCCATCAAGGCTCCAATGGCCGACTGTAGTGTTTCTTGGAATGAGACCCTCACCATCCTTGGAAGCCCGCTGAAGTTCCCTCAATGGCTCACGCCCTTCTTTTCCCGTAAATCCAAAGCAGTCCACCTCGAAATCCGTGCTTCATTTGAGTCTGAACCAATGCTTGGTCAAGGTGAACTCGTGGCTATGTTTGAGACCACTCTCGAACGATTGCTCGGGAACGATAGGGGGCCCAGTGAGTCTTCACCTTCAGCGATGCTTTCATTCCCTCACACCGGTTCCAAAGTATCACTTTCGGCTGTTGATAATCAGCGCATATCTCTTGAGCTGAGAGCCCGACGCTCACAAACTACGCAGATTGCCAATCATGCTGTGCGCGGCACTGAGCAGGTATGTTAATCACAATCTATGGGCTTCTGTTCGCTGCTAATCTAGTCAACCAATTAGAGTGGGATCGGCCGCAGCACTGATACAGCGCGCGATGCATACATTCTCTTTGGAACGAGCAATCTTGCCAGTGATCTCGACAACTCCATTCGTGGCTTTCAGTCAGTGCTTGACCAATGTCCCCTCAACCATCCAGATCGCGCCGCAGCACTCTCCAACCTTGCACATGCAGTTCTCCGTGGCAACACCACAAACATCCGAACTGACATTGACCATGTCGTTTCCCTCTTCCGCTCTGCACTCGACCTTCGTCCCCCGGGGCACCCTGATCACCTACTTTCTAACCTCGACCTCTGCCAGGCTCTCCAATACCGTTACTTGCACCAAACGGGTCACGCTGATCTCCGCGAAGCAACGGACATTTCCCGCTATGTGCTGCCACTTTGTGTGGATGGGGGCTATCTTCATCGAGTAGTGCTCGACACCAACAAACTGCATGATGACCAGATCTCGTCGAGCCAGCACAGCGAATGGAACCATGACCAGCGGAGTGTGGTTCAATCTACAGAAATACCAGAATCTAAACGATCACCACAACAATTGTCTCCACCTACATCATCAAGCAACCGCAAAGTACGTGGCTTACTTCTCGAGGTTGTCACTCTTACTGATTGAATGCAGCAGACGCGCGTGAGGGGAAGAAATATCATTATATTCGGCGAAACTGGCGTGGGGAAGAGTTCGATCATCAATACACTCGCGCAACAAGGGCTCGCGGAGACATCCAATGATGCATCGGGATGCACTTCTAGCTCCGAACGTTACCCCGTTGAAATCTCCGGTCAGAGATTCGTCCTGTTTGATACCGCGGGTTTAAATGAGGGGACTGAAGGCACGGTGCCGGCGGCGATGGCGGAAAAACAGTTGAAGAGGCTGTTGCTTGAGCTCATGAGCCCCGAGTCGGATGGCATCGGCCTTCTGGTTTACTGCGTGCGCAGCACTTCTGCCCCTCGTGCTCTCGCTCGAGCCTACAACACGTTTTATGCTGGGATCTGCCAGAAGAGGGTCCCGATCGTTGTCATCATCACGGCATTGGAGAAAGAGACTCGCATAGAGAACTGGTGGGATACCAACAGGGAGAAGTTTGAGAGTCATGGCATGCAATTTGCAGGTCATGCTTACGTCACAGCGCTTCAGGAATACACAGGCGTCTGTACCCGTCGCATCGAAGCGTCTTCCGAAATTTTGCGCAACCTTGTTGTCGACAATTTCTTGGATTGGACGTCAACAACAGCTGACTCGAGTGTACTACGGCAACGTGGTGCTCCTTGGCATCGCCGTTGTCGGAGGACTGAATGATAGCAGATCTGCTTATCGTCGAGTCGAGTCATATGACGCACAATGGCGCTGGACGTCCACTGTATCCTGCTGTAGACCTTAAAGTTGATTCTGTGAAGTGACAGACGAGACACGACCTTCTTTTTTTTATGTTTGTTTTTCTGCATCATTCACCATATATTAGATATTTCCCGACGCCTGGCGTAGGGCTTATAGATGCATACCGTAGGATCTACCTGAATATCAAATTTGTACTTGATTCGTTGTCAGTTTATCATTGTTACATACCTTTCATCTTTCCGTGCATTATTTCCTCTGATGAACTCTTTCTTCGAATTCTCCTGCCAATACGACATTGCTACTGTATGTATCCGATCATGATCGACATGTCACGGTGAGGTTAGAGATGCGACTTACACATTTTGAGAGGTATCCAAGAAAATGTGCAGAGCCGCAGTCTTCCCCGAAGACACTGTTGTACATAATAAAGCACGCGGCGAGCAGCCTGCAGATTGCCTGCTGGTGAGCTATAGATATATCCGCCACCGCCACCAACTTTAATCTTAAAAACCGCATTTGCGCCTTGTTCAACGTTCAACGTTAACACCCACATCTTACTCGGCACGGAACACGCAAACAGATTTTCCGTGATCCACAAAGTTCATATTCTAGCTTGACGAGATGGACGACCAGTGCTCGACTTCACAAGCGCACACATCAAAAGGTGATCAAACAGATTGGACCGATGACTCGGATGACGACTTGTATCAATCAATAATATCCGATAATGGTGAATACTATGTAAGTTCAGTTTCCTCGCAATCGTCATGATGTGGACTGGAGTTTCCACGTTCTTCTTTGTCAGATGGACGTGGAAGACTCCCCTCCGCACAATGATGTTCGTGACCTTGTCCAGTCGATCGAAGGGATGTATCGGGTCTTGGACTTGATCAGTGAACAAGGAAGCGGTGGACTAGGTGACTCTATCGTCCTTGCTGAGCCTTCCTTCGCTGATTGCTCCTAGTGGACAAAATTATCATTGCGCAGGATTCACTCCGGGCATTCACCAATACCATTTGTCCAGGTTCATATGTGTCCATGACGAAAGTCAAGTTCAGCGTGCTGGATGGCTTGAACGTGAAACCTATTGGCATTTATGGGAGCAAAGAAGAAATAGCGCGCTTCTTATTGTCTCTCGGCGTTATCGACGACCACATGTGAGATACAAAATTTGAGCTGCAGATCGATATCTTGAAAACTTTTTCCTGTAGAGCAGCGCAGCTTGTTGTGGACTACAGCGAGATTAGTGTTTCGAAACCAGGCCTTCGTTCTGGACTTTACATTGTCCGAACAAATTGTGAAGCTACCTCCGATGAACAGTTGTTCGTCGTCTACTGGCCCGAGGATGCCACTTGGGATGATTCAGCTCCTTCATCCGTGAAACGTAACCGTGTTACCTTTATGCGGTTCGTCTAATTCTTCCTGAGTTTCGGTAGGTTTTATTGACACGAGGCATTAGGTACCTCACAACAATGTGCGACCAAATAATGGCACTCATCTCCCCTGAGCATGCCCGCTCCATTGTATGGATTGGACAGGAAGGCAAAGACACCGTGGTCGAAATGGACAAAGACGAGCCTGATAGAATGTTCACATTTGAAGTGAGGAAAACCAACCAGCAGGAAGAAGCCGTAAAGTTGCGTCCTGGATTCAAGGTTTTGCCCAATCTATCGCTACTGATGCAGTGCTGACAAGCGCACGTAGGCTACATCCGTTCGCATAGCCATGCCCCAGCCTCACCCGGAGGCACCAGAAGATTTTGGACTGCATAAGCCTCGATTGTTGCACGGCGAGACTACGCAAGGGTTCATGACAATTAACTATCTACCTGCAGGACAGATCACCGATGTTTGGAAGCGTAGGTCGTTCACTCGCCTCCAGTTAGGTGATTGGTTGTGGGTGTTACTCTTAGTGGCAATTCCTGGATTTCAATTGATACCTCTTCAGACACAGTGACAGATTGCGAGTGAACGAGAACCTAAATGCTAACGCAGTACATATTTTGCTGGGTGCGGGTCTTCGGCGTCGCTTCCCGCAATTGTGCGAACAATGGCAGCAGGAGTCTGCAGATATTTCCTCCAATGCCAGGGCCACCGAAGCATCGACTGAGGCCAGCATCAAGGCGAAGCTCGAGAATAACTTACCCCTTCTCACTCGCATCTTCCACAGGGAACTGGTGGACGCCATCGTCAAGAAATTTCCGTTAGTATCCCTTTGCACTACTCTTTTATATCTAACTCGATCACTTCAGCACTTTCAACAATGGTTCCTTCCCTTTCCCTGACCAAAGCGAACGAGGTGACCCTGTAGCTCAAGGTATGTCATCTGTGTGATCGAGTCGTTTGTCAATAACGGTGTGTCTAGATCAGGTTGAACCTGCTGTCGCTCCTTCGTGAGTTGTTTGAAATTTGAAACAGCCTCATCCATTTTTGATTCGTTCACAAAGTATGCCAGCTGATGGCTCTTCCCCTCATTCCACGGAAAGCGAGCATGCTAGCTCTGAAACGCAAGGTATTCATCTCTTCAATGAAGTTGCGTCGTAGTAACAGTTATCCAGATCAATTTGCGACCATCATTAAGCTATACCCAGAAATAGAGAAAGAGTTTTGTCACACGTTGCAAAAGCTACGCATCGAGAAGATCAACAGCCGCGATTTCAAGAACTACAGGCAACGAGTCTATATCGCAGAGAGCCTATTTCGTCAATTTCCTGAAATCAAGATGGAAGGCGAAGACTTCCTAGATGTAATCCTGCACGAAGACATGCGACATGTCAAGGAATCTATCAAGATGCTAGGGAGACATGTTTCCCCGCAGCAGCAGCAGCCGAAGGGATTGGTGAGGCAAGCTTGGAGCAGCGTTAATTCCTTCGTCTCGTCTGGGCAAGGTTCCCAGTTCGTGGATGAGACCTTCCGAGATGCAGAGGCTTCTGCATCTAAGATCAGTGACACTCAGTTGCTCGCTAGCTTGGATGACATGGAGAAGCTTCCTGTCATGAAAAAAGTCGTCGCAGGTACCAGGGCTGCTGCGTTGGCGCATTTCAGATCACTTCTAACGGCTCAAACGATGACCTTGGCTCATGCATCGTTGCGCATACAAATTAATGAATCGGTGGCCCAGGTTCATAGCGAAGCGGTCATCAATGAAGAGCAGCAACTGGCCGAATTACGAAAGAGATTCATTGCTGACATCAATGCCCATTCACAGACGGGTCATCATTCGTAAGCAATTCTTCCGCGTTTCTGCTTCATCACATCCATAACCATAAATTGGCAGGCACGCCCTTCTTATCGATGCCATCGAGGATGGACGAGGCTACTATAATGGTAAGCAAATCAATCTTTTTAGTTTTGAATGCCAATGAAACGGTCTCTAGTGGCGTCTTCGGTGCAAATAACTGGTTCAAGGGAATCTTTTGAGGAGCCAAAACTGCAATGCACGGTTTACCCCATGCAATTGACAACGCAGGATCTACATTCTTTACAGTTAGATTCTAGTTCGATTCCCTCACCAAAGTTCAGGAACTCGTTCCCGTTCTTGTTACCCCTTGGTCATTCAGTGGTGTATGCGTTCTTTGCACTTCAACTCCTAGATACAACTGACACGGGAATCCACCATCAATCACAGGAGGGCGCAGTTGCTTCCAGGAGAGAAGATCCTGCTCGCAATGACTGATCGATCTGGAAACCTGACGGTGTACTTGGAACACCTCACTGCCATCGAGGGCGCTTTGACTCACAGCAGCCGCGGGAAAAAGTTGTATCGAGATAAGATCGGGGAATTTATTCTGGCTTTTGATGAGTCAAAGCGTGTACTCAGCGTGGTTGCCACAGAGAAGGTTCGTTTCACTATGGATCTGCTAGGACATGTCTGACGAACACGCCATCAGCTCCTCTTACACATCTTGGTTTTTGATGATACCCTCGGTTTTCAGGCCATCGGCAGTGCGATCAACCTGACTCAATGGTATCCTGAAGGGTCTTCTATCATTCATGCGTGTTTCACCTGTGGCGGCGAAGAATTGCTGCTCGTTGATACATTAGCACAGGCCAGAGTTTACTCCCTAACGACAATGCAGTTTAGGTCAGATTTATGTTTACAAGAGTGAAAGACATCTAATTTATACATCACAGGCCTGCGACTCTCAACCTCATTCAGATTCCAGCGGCGGTTTACTCGACTCCAGATGGTTCTTGCTTGATCACGGCTCATGTTCGCGGGTCTGGTTTGTTATTAAAAGCCTACCACTGGAGCACTTTCGGTTCAACAGATGGTATCCCGCTCGAGATCCCTGATCTTCCACCAGACCAGCCACTGCTCCTGACTTCGTTGACTGGCCGGAATATCGTGCATTTGGTCTCACTCGACATCAACACTCAATCATGTCGCTCTGTTGCTCTCGATATCACCCGGAAAGTGACAGAGTTCACCTTCAAAGAAAAGGGTGCCCGAGGAGGGAATGCAAAGCCCGAGAGCGTTACTGCCCACAACTGCCTCATAGATTGTCACGCCGAAGTGTGGACTCGCTTCCCAGTTCTTCCTGCCGTTCAGCGGGAAACGATAACGTCGTCCAGTAAAAGGTGTCAGCGAACATTGGTCTTCGTTACAGATCTGGACCATCATACATTTGTGCCGCACTTCCATGATCTTGTTTTAAATTTTGAAAGGATGTCAAAGAAGCCAACCGGAAATCTTCTCAAGAGAATCGTTGTCTCTGCAACGACACAGTCTACTTTTCACCAGGGTCACCTCGGCGGTGCGGAGTGGAGCGTATCAAAATTTCGTGCTGGTGAATGGCTGGCGGAATTCCTCTGTCTTATTCCTATCCAGATCGCTGTGACAAAGGAAAACCGGTTTATTCCACTCAAAGATGGTGTGTATTCTACTGAACTGGAGAAGTCCCTTCTTGGCGCGGACGTCAACCGCATTGTCGACTACGTGTCTTTTGGTTGGTATGAATCTCTATTTCAGTCATACATGGCCAAAAAGGTATGATCCACCTGAATGCTCAATGATTTCTCACAAGGCACTGACTTTACTTCAAGCCCGTCAAAGTTGTGTCATCTATGGGTGAACAATCTGTGGGGAAAAGCTTTTCCTTGAATCATCTCGTGGACACTTCTTTCGCTGGATCCGCGATGCGCACGACGGAAGGAGTATGGATGTCAGTGACCCCGACCAAAGATACCCTTGTGGTCGCTTTGGATTTTGAAGGTATGTTGAATCAGCCATCCTTGCAATTTTACGTGTTGATGTCATTGAATAAAGGTGTCCATAGTATTGAGCGCTCCACCCAAGAAGATACTTTACTCGTCCTTTTCAATACTGCAATTTCCAACTTGGTTCGCAACTACTTTCATGCTGTAAATGAGAGCTTGACCTCGTGTCATAGGTGCTATTCCGGAATAACTTTGCCTTGAGCCGTGATATTACAGGACTATTCCAGTCATTCCAGTCAAGTGCGACTGTCCTAGATCCAGCAGCCAACCCGAGTCTCTTTCAATCAACATTGGCAATCATCATCAAAGTGATTTTTTTCATTTCTGATAGTCTCTTTTCATATTCCTAACCTCAACAACTTTCCAGGATGTCGTGGATTCAGACAAAGCAGATATCACCAAAGAGCAAGTTTCTGGCCATATCCTGATGAGCGCATACTCAAGTTAATACTCAGGTTCGCTCTCAAGTTTCAGAAGATTGTCCAGGACGAACAAGAGGCCAACTTCATTTCTTGCCTCCATGCTGGACAGTTGAATATAATTCCATGGTGTGTGCAGCGGTTCTTATGTCTATGTCTACATACAACTTTATCGTTTCTGTAGGCCGGTGATCGAGTCGCAGGAATTTTACCAGCTGTTCCCAGCCCTTAAGCGTCGGTTGGACAAACAAAAACTTACTCATAATACAGCAGGAGAGTTCCTTCATACGGTGAAGACCTTGATGGCGAAGCTGAAGGTACGCTTGGTGCTCCGTACATTTTGGGAGGGCATTCATAAGATTTTCTGCAGGCAAATGATTGGGGCGCTCTGTCACGTACGTATTCTTACAGTAATCACTAGTTCAGTTGACGAACGACGTATCGCAGAATCGATGGCCTCGCATCGAGCACAACTTCTTCTTGTCCGATTGCCCAACGCTCTGGCATTTGGACTGCAGGAGGTTCATCCTGACCCAGAACCTTTGAAGGTATGACTTCTGCTATGTGATGTTTGGATTACATTAACCTGGCATTTATCAAGAACCTGGATGACGATGTCCCGATTGACATGCCTGATACGTCGTCGGAATTTTCATTGGCGGGGGGGTTGCAATCTTCTTCTCGAGAGGCCGCTCTCCAAATTCTGTTTCATGCATGGGAAGACTATGATTCTCGCCATCACATGCCAGATGATCTTTGGATTGAGAATTTACTCACTCATATCGACAGTCTGGTCGATTTACGCGTCGCCCATGTTCGCGAGTGGATATCATCGAATGTCGCTCGCTTTCAAAGCGGACAAGCAAGTATTGACGAGCTCATGAGAGCGTTTGAAAGCGCAACAGTGGACTTGAAGAGCAACTTGCAGTTGTGCAAGCTGAAATGCGGAAATTGCGAGCTGCTCTGCCTTCAGAGCAGATTGCATGACGGACAGCATGACTGCCAAACTTCTCATAATTGCATACATTCTTGCGATTTCTGTGCGTCGTCTGGAGAGACGAAGGCTTGCTCTATGTCGTAAGCCAATATTTGTACTTGCGCAGCACTGAACGACTGATAACCTTTCAGAGCGGGACATCCAGGCCATCATATGCAAGTCTTTCATGATCATATCCACACACGAGCTTACATTGGATTCGCCTTTCAGATGTATTGTAAATGCACATCTCTGTGGTCAAGTTTGCAAACTCTTCGGGAGACAGGGATGTCTGGAAGAGTGTATGAAGGTAAAATATATCACCTTCATCGCGGTCAGGGGGCCCCTGAGCTCTTTATTTAGGTGATCGGGCACGTAGAAGACGACCATCTATGTGCTGCTACTGTGCATGCCTGCGGTCAGGTATGTTTAACCCTCGAACAGTTTTTTAATGTGCTTAAAACGCCTCTAGCCCTGCGATCTGTCAAGGCTCAGGTTGAATGACGGATCCGCCCCCCCTTGCCGTGGTACTTGTGGGATTGCAAGGTAAGTCCTCAATCAACGCTTCGCACTGCCTTCTGACTTCATTTGCCGCAGTGACGTGAACCATGACCAACACCTGTGCGATGCTCGACTTTGTTCTTTCCCCTGCCAACTTTGCAAGAGACTCTGTGCGAATACAGACCATCTTCACGGCCTGGAAGACGACGCTATTCATCTCTGCGGGTGTGTGGACAACTATCCAGCGTAACTTTGTATCTTAATATTTAAACTTCAAACAGGGAGGAGCATTCGTGTTCCGTGCAATGCACTGCCGAGGGCATCTGCGAAATTGAGACCGCGCCACAATCAATCGAGGCGACGTTCACCGGAAGGCACGAGACGTTCCAGTACACGAAGGTGGCGTGTTGTTTTTGTTGTGAACATCATTTTACGAGTTGACATACGATCTTGGTTTGCAGTACTCGCAAGGTGTGTGTCGGGTTGGTTACCTCTGACACCGATACTGACTCGCCCTCAACAGTGGCTAAACGACTGAGGTGTGCCAAGCCGATACCACCAGGCCTGGTGGCCCATGAAGGTCAACACAACCATAGTTTGGACCAAAGAGTGGTGCATTTTTGCAGAACGAAGTTCGAATTTTTCTTTCGTTTTGCGGTGATTCCTCATTTTTTCTCGTCTTTTCAGGTGCGATCACTGTGGTTACTATTGTACATTGCCGCTCGGTAGGTACATTCAGGACACCTCAGCAGTTCCGTTTTACGAAACATTGCACCAGGTCACCCGCAGCAAGAGCATGAAACTAGACACGGATCCATGTCTTCGTCACGATGGGCAGTTGATGGCCCTGATGATACGGGCCTCGAAGTCGAAGGCCGTCGCTTCTCTTCAAATGATGAGGGCGCACCGATGATGTGCAACCTCGTTTGTCAGGCATTGGGCAGACACCCCCACATTGACTACTGTCGTGCGGAGGATGCCGCCTCATGCACAGGGAATAATGAAGCTCAGCATATTTTCAAGAGAGTGTTACCACACCCGGACCGTCCCAAAGATTTTTTGACACATAATCTCTTCTGGCGGCGGAGTGGTGAGTCGTCATATTGTCCCTCTGTCGCTGGTATCATGAAGTCTATAGGCTTCAAAGATCCGTACTCTCGGGAGGAACAAACAAACTTTGCAAAATGGTGGGTTTCTCAGTGCCTAGTTCATACGATGAGTCACATTCCCTCTTCAGTGACGCCATGTGCAGCGGTCAAGTCATCTCTGTTGGCTGGTCCTTGTTGGTTACTCATCCTCACATCAGGTCCTGAACACACTGCTGCAGAGGGCAATGCCGTTCAGCCATCTTTCTGTACTTTACCTCTCTTTCACGTCCCAATGGATCCAAACAACGCCCCAGCGACCCTCGGTTATGTCTCCAACGATGGGCATTTTTTCTCTTGCAGGAATCCCGTGGTGATGCAGCAAGCGTTCCATGTGTAAGGTGTTTTTTCTTGTGTTCCACAGGAAAGTCGTTAATGAAGGTACACCAGGATTTTTGTAGCGGATAAGTATTACATGCCACATGTTGAATATCACAGCGCATGCTGACTATTGGCAGATCTCGTTCTATGAGGTTGACAGACCGACAACCTCTCAGGAATACTCCTGCCTCAGACAGAATTATCCAACGTTCTAACAACAGGTTTGGTGCTGTTCTCTCGTCCCTGTATGGCTTTTGGTCTGCCCGAGCTGCAGCAGTTGCTGGTCGACAATCAGCCAGACGAGACTCTTACAGTATCATTCTATTTGATCGGTCCGTTGTGGACGCCGTAGTGAACGACTTCTCCAGTTCGCCTGACCAGCTACTAGACGCTGTAATACATCACAACACTTCGGCAGGCACAAATTTCACTGCCGCGATTCAACGTGCCCAGTCAGTCATGGAGCAACACTGGAGCACGGAGAGGTGAGTCCCAGATTATCTATCGATCTGTACAATGCTTATATAGGTGTATACTATAGAACTCCTGTCATCATCTTTCTGTCGGATGGCGAGTGCCCTATCGAGAACCAAACTGTTCAAGATTTATGCCGCTCTGCAGTCCGCCTCGGGTTTGTGGCTGTTTTTCCTTTCTTTTAATTCCTCGATTTCCTGACTTCGATGTAGCAAAGCACTATCCTTCCACTCCGTATCTTTTGGCCAAAATAGATATTCCACGACATTGAGAGGGATGTCCCAGATTGCTCTTGAGATCCAGAACAATGCCCCACGAGACGCCCTAGCTCCCGCAGCAGTTACAGTCCCGTCCTCATACACAAAAGCCTTAGATACGGTATGCAATTTCATCCAACGGCGAGCGTCAAGTCCACTTGACATGATTTTAGGTTCAACTCGCTGAAACATTCCTTGGAATCGCTGAATCGCTCACAAAACCCAGAGGGTCTCTCATTCATTAGCAAGAAAGTCACGATAGAATTACGAGAAGGAATATATCAATGCTGTTTTGTCTTTATATCTGAGCAATAACTGAACCATTATGTTGCCTTCGATGAAAGTTCTTCGCACACATTACGGCAGGCCTGTCAACTCAAGGATCTTGAGGACTGAGGTGTTCGTTGAGTGACGAAATTCCTCCCGAACGTCTGCCTTATCTGAACAAGCTACGAAAACAACGTTGTTGATCGACCTCCTTCACACGTGCCTTTCCATGTTCAATTTCGGGATGACATTAGTGATATACATCGCACTAGCACATGCCGCTTCATTTTGCAGATGCAGAAGCTGTTCTCGATCATGAATTCAAACTCGTGGGGATTGGTAACGGTACTGTTGGCTAGCGCGAAGTTGTATTGTCGTAATGCTATCAATATATAGTATAGTGTCTGATCCCGAACGAATATCATACAGGTAAGCTTACATAGAGACATTTAAGATTAAAAGAAAATATTGCAGGCAGTCTGATTTACCCGCCGCCACAGCCGCCACCGCCACCACCTCCACAACCGCCTCCGCCTCCACAACCGCCTCCGCCTCCACAACCACCCCCGCCTGCGCCTGCTCCTCCAAAAATGTTCCCGCCTCCACAACCACCCCCGCCTCCACAGCCACCACCACATCCCGTCCCACAACCACCAGCACCAATCGAGCAGCCGCCTGCCCCCTGTAAGCCTAATATCAGCATCTCTCATTATCCAAACACAGCGACACTCACCGCTGCACACCCCGGGCCTCCATTCACCACCGCTCCAGCAGCAGCAACACATCCACCAGCGTAGTAATAGAACATCGGCACAGGGTACAAAAATGCGATCCCATGATCAACATCCCCATCCCTCTTCACAGCCCTCCCGTTCCGCTCTGCCTGCAGCCTCCGCATCTCTGCCTTGCGTGCACGTTTCTCCCGCTGACGCAGGCTTGCGGACATGTTATGCAGGGCAAACACGGCGTTGTGATCACTTGGGTGCGTAGCAGCACGTGCGTCAGATTTGGGAGGGAGTAAAAGCACGTTGCTGGTGGTTTGAGAGGAGACGAGGCGTCGGAGCTTTTGGCCGATTGTGTCTCCTGGCAGTGGACACCCGCAGTGCATGTAGGGTACGCGATAAAGGTCCTAAAATGTAGAGGAGTTTAACGGGGATATCGTATTCCAAGGGAGATAGCTTACGTTCCAAGCACGACAGGTAATGTCGAAGGAGGTCGCAAGTTGACCTTCTTCCACTTTATCATCGCTGAAAAATACGGATTCATTGTGTATGTTCCGTATTGTACTCGTGACAACACCTACTGATTAACATATCGTCCTACGAGCGAGAGGCAGTCGCTTTGATATCGACTCGCCACGAGTTGATGGGTATGCCACCCGAGATCGATGTCGAGCGTGGGCACGAAGAACGAGGCAGGAGACTCTGCCATGATGTTCAAAAAGCTGCGGAGCAATGTTTTGTGCAGTCCGTAGAAAGAAAGAAGCAAATACGCACGCGTGATACCGAGCTATGCAATGTTGCAGCGCCACTGTATCTACCTCGCTAGCAAAATATCCTGGCTCGGTCCACCCAAGGTTGACCATCTTCTTCACAAACGACGCTTGTCGGAGGACCTAGATTCGTACATCAGTCCTTGAATGCGATCCACGTTGAGGGTCTGCTCACAGCACCGACCAAATCGAGTGAAAACACCCTGTCGTCCGTGTAGGCACTCATGATCTTATTCAACCTATCCCTCAATTGAGAAAACGTATTCATTGCAAAAAATAAGACACACAATCTTGGCTTCAAATGCTTGTTCAGCACGGTACGCATGCGCGAAGCGTCATACTGGACGTTTGTCAAGATCTGGCGCACGGGATCACTTGCATCGTTCTTCTGGAAAATGATATACGAGCTAAGGACGCGCTTCTTGATCATGTCTCCGCGCCCAGTATCGTAGATGTCACGTGGTGTATGTAGAGTTGCACTGTGTGTATAAGATTATATTAGATGTTGTTCAACGTGGTCAGCAACGCAACACCCACGCCAAATATGTATCAGGCGCTGTTGGTTCAACTATGTTTTTCGCAAACTTGTATAGCCCGAGAAGTTCCTTGGTAATTGGTTGAGCACATTCACACTCGACGCTAAAGTTGCTCTGGGCATATCCCTTCCCGTCAGGCCGCAAGAACGCTACAGCTGGTTGTCAGAATGGATTCTCAGGCCATCCAAGTACAAAGGACATACGCGAAAGAATCGTGCGATAACAGTAAGGGCACTCGATAGATTTGTGCGTGAGATCTGCAGCAGACGCGAATGGGTCATATGGTGATTTGGTACGACGCTCCCAAGCAGAGACGCGTTCATGTTGTGGTGCGTCAGTGGTTAGTAGATCAGGGTTAGCCTGGCATAATGTTCAGCGAGCTCGGGACATTGTTCAAAGTGTTGTGGCGCACGAGGAGGTTAGGAAAGTAATCAGTGAAATGAGTGAGAGGTTTGAGCCTGGAGATCCGCGCGGTGTCTTCCGCATACCAGCTGCGGATGTGACCGAAAAACGTAAGGTTCATCATTCATGAGGAATTAATGACATGCTTGCCTCGGATTCAGGAGATAGGAGTGCCACACCATGGTGACATCAATGGGAGGCAGTCGTTGCTCTACTGTATCAGATTGCTTGATTGTCAAACACCACCTCTCGAACCTGCGCTCCACCAGTGCCGTGAGTTACCAGCGCAAGCGCACGCAACGCTAGTAAGGCACGCACCGTTCAACGGCCAAATTGATGAACCATACCCAACGTTTCTCACTGTCCGACTCTAATCCTGCAATAAGGCTATCGCTGGCAACGACCCGCTGCTTAAGGTGGCCGAACGCTGCCAGAAGCTGAAGATGGGCCTTGAGCTGATCTGGGCGGACGAGGTGATGCGTGCTGCGTCGTCCGATATTGAACGTCTCTGGTAGAGTATATTGCGGTGGTTCAGGCTCTGGCTGGGGAAGCGTAGTATACGGGGGGAGCTGCTCAGTCATGTTGGAGACTGGGTCTGTATGTGGTTCCTGGCAAGGTATAAATGGTCATATGCTTATCCAAGGGGTGCTAATTACAGAATGCAGTGACAATTGGCGCTGCCTATGAGGCTATGATGTAGGAATGAACGTTTCCTAGGTTTCTTCCCGACATATCAACGGAATCATCGCCCAAGGCATGCAACAATTTCAGGTGACCACCAAACGAGGTTAAGTGCCAGTTCAAGTTCAAGAGGAATCGATGTGAACGTGCGTTATATACCAAACGTCGGATTCGAGTAGTGATCAACATTCGGATCGATTACCAAACGGTAGTATATGAGTATGAGATGCTGGTATGCTATGTAGAATTTAGATAACTAGAGCTTTGGACTAGGTATACTCAATAGCCTACATATCCTTTTTATAAGTATGTCGTTTAATAATTCAAGTCACTGGTTTCTCCTCATCCGCATCAATCCTTTGAAGAAGACGCGCCGCATCTTCTTTGCCCAGCTTGCAACGCTTCGTGAGTATCTGTAACATCCTCTGACGACTCCTCCCCAACCCCTTGGCCGGAACCAAAAACCCCCGCAGCTTCTTGCACATCCGCGCAAACCAACTAATCACGTCCACCGAACATGCATCATGACTTTCAAGTTCCTTAAGCATATTTAGCACCTTCTCCCTGGATTCGAGGTATCTCGTTTCGTATGCGTTTTGGTAGCCCTTGATGGTTGTGATGCAGACATGCGTAACAGGAACAATGCCGGATTTTTCGATATGTGCCTTGTTTATCGTCCACCAGTCGTCCATGTTCTCCTCGTTCTCAAGATTGGTAACGACCAGCGCAAGAGGCACCTGTTCCTGGCACAGGAACTCAAAGAACAATCTGTAGTTCTGCTGTATAGTGTTCGACACTCTGCCAGCCTTGATGCAGAAAAGCAAGCCATGTACACCCCCTCGGTTCTTGAGCGAGACGATGAGCTCATGTGCCTTCACTAGGGCATCCAGATACCCCGCGTTATTCATAGTGGGGCTGTTCAAGCCCACCTAGATTTTTTTTTGGATTAGAATACTAACATGCCGGGAATCATTGCGTTCACTTACTGTATCAAATAGATTTACATTAAGCTGGGAATCCGAAATTGTGACTGGATACTCGGTTGATTGGAGTGTGCAGGATTGTGCACCGGATGAGGACTTGGCAAGTTGGTTCCCAGCAATGAGATTTACCAACGAGCTCTTGCCGACGCCCATCTCACCGAAGATGATGAAGTTTGGTGGTTGCGGTCGAGAGGACATTACGGAAGCTGGAAGGGAGTGGTCAGCACTGCCGGGAGCGCGCACTGTGGGGTAAAAGAGTATGGTGGGAGCAAATAAGGGGGCGTAGAACGAGAGCTCTAGGGTATATACAAAGTGTTAAACGCTCATAGACGACACACCTCTGTTACCCTGCCAGTATGCTACTATTTGACGCCCTAGATCAGTTCATGCATGAAGGCTGCGCGTTAGAAGAGAACCATCGGATTTACCCGCTGAAGAAGATCCCCCATGACCAAGGGCGGCATCGTCCAACAGAATTATTATATCCGTATACATGCAGTATTCACGAGGCGTTCATTTCCAACATCTAAATCCGATAGTACTAGGTTAGCATCGCGTCATGCGGTGATTTCATGAAAAGCCACCTGGGTCCTGCCAGTGGAAGCAGTTGATCGTCTCAAACACGAATAGGACGAAACGACAAAGAGCACAGAACAAACCCGCGCTTCTCCACTGCACTATCGATGTCGTCGACGACTCCGAAGATAGCACCAATGGAGCAGTGGACTAGGTAGAGGCCAAGTTCCAACTGTCGTTCGGTGGTTAAACATGCACGTGACTGATACGTGTTTCTCACCTGCCCTCCTATCACTGCCCTCCTGCCAGCAGAATGTGTGGCACTCCGTATCTCTCGCCCTTATATTCCTTACAAGCGCGGACGGTTAGCAGTCTGCTGCTGATTTATCAGAGCTGCTGTTTATAGTCGCGCACGGTGCGTGTTCATTTCTTCTCATTTAACTAATGCGGTCTTCAAGTTCCTCGGGCCAAGTAGTGATTTCTTAAAGACGGCGCAACTTGCTACTGTTATGTAGCCCTGCAGCACCATGCTGTTCAAATGAGAATTGAACGTGAGGTTCTCGAGGGTCTAATCAGTACTTTTGAACTTATTTGTGCAAAGCATAGTGAACCCTGGCCTCGTTACGGTGGCTAGACAAGCAGTCATTGGCTGCCACATCATTAAAAAGGCACGACTTTCTCCCTCTAACGACACTGATGAGCGCCAGGGTACAGATCGGAGACCCTGACGGCGCTTGCGATATCGCAGCAGCAGCATTATGAATTGGTGCTCCCTGCCCGATCATGCGGGGCTGTTCTCCAGGACGCCGAAAGGTAGGACGTGTCAGGATCTAAAATAAACTCAAGCTGACCAAATTGCACATCCCCAACGTGCTGCGAGCAAGCAGGAGAGGGGTATCGATCGACATTGCCCGCAGCTTCAAGGGACCAACATAGGAGGCAGCCACTCTCAGGAGGGACCTGTGGACATAAGCCAGGCGGTCAGTATGCCCTATGGATTTTTGACCACAGTTCAAGCATTTGTGAGCAGAGTGAATCGATTGCGAGACGGGTATATGTATGACAGCATGCTAGATAATTGGATTTATCAGGTATTGGGTAGTCTACGAGTGTAGTGTTTAATAAAATACAGAAGCCTTAGTCAAATTACTAGTTCTCCTCGTCCGATTCAATCCTTTGAAGAAGTTGCACTGCATCTTTCTTAGGCAGCTTGCAACGCTTCGTGAGCGTCTGTAACATCTTTTCGCGACTCTTCCCTAACACCTTGCCCGGAATGAAAAACTGCCGCAGCCTCTTGCACATCCGCGCAAACCAGTTAATATCCACCGAGCACGCATCTCCCCTTCCAAGCGTGGCCAGCATATCGCATACTTTCTTCCTGGATTGCAAGTATTTGTCTTCGTATACGTTTTTGAGGCCCT
The DNA here is from genome assembly GCA_016695465.1 of Suillus americanus. Classification (NCBI taxonomy): domain Eukaryota; kingdom Fungi; phylum Basidiomycota; class Agaricomycetes; order Boletales; family Suillaceae; genus Suillus; species Suillus americanus. Next base: position 224,776 of record MU177904.1, read on the forward strand.
TGATGGTAGTGATGCAGACCTGCGTAACAGGGGCTATTCCATACTCTTTAATAACATCCTGGTTTTCCGTCCACCAGTCATCCATGTTCTCTACGTTCTCGAGGTTGGTGATGACCAGAGCAAGGGGTACCTTTTCCTGGCACAGGAATTCGTGGAACAGCCTGTAGTTCTGCTGCGTAGATTCTAATATTCTGTTACCGCCCTTGATGCAGAACAGCAAGCCGTGTACACCTCCTTGGTTCTGGAGGGAGGCGACAAGTTTATGCGCCTTCACTAGTGCATCTAGATAACTCTTGTCATTCATTGTGGTGTTATTCAACCCCACCTGTATGGGTCTCGACTTAGAATATCCGCACGTTGTAACAATTCACGTACTCACTGTATCAAATAATTTGACATTAAGCTGGGGCTCAGATAATGTGATTGTATACTCGGTTGATTCGAGAGTGCAGGATCTTAAACCGGCGGAGGACTTGGCGAGTGTCTCCCCGGCAACGAGATTTATCAACGAGCTCTTCCCGACGCCCATCTCGCCGAAGACAATGAAATTTAGTGGAGCTGTGTTGGGCGCGTGTGCCATGAATGTAAAAGAGTACCGGAGATGCAGGAAGGGGGGTTGAATTTAGAACGACATTGTTCTAGGTGATTGTAGGCTATAAATTGTACTCTCGTTGTCAGACCTTTGCGCGCTAGATCAACGCTACGTAATCACTTGAGATGATGCATGCAGCGATATGTTCGGGCGTTAGTTACTCACTAGTTCATTCGAAGATGATACTTAATCGGGTTTACCCGGCAAACATCTCCCGCGGACCAGATATCGAAGATGACGGTGGGGCAAGTGGCCTCCCGACAGACCCATTCATGGGTAGACCATTTGCTCTTGCAAATGAAAGCCTCATTTTAAGAAGTCTGGGCACCAAGATTACTTACAGTGGGGCTTTAATTTGCAATTGGCATTTATCTGGAGATTCGATAGCCGTCAGTGTACGTATACAGTGACGAGTTGAACACACTTTATCAGGGTTGACTCGTTGAACAAGTACGGCGGCCTGCCAATGCGACTGTGACAGATGCATGAGGCAGCATGGCTGTATCATCGTGTGTGATTGGTATGTGACGATCGGCGCAATAAAGCTGAACTTGACATCAGATTGGAGAGGGCAGGGACAGTAGCTAGCCAAGCAAATATTGGTTGATAGCGGGTACAAGGACACGCATTAAACTCGAGCGTTGCCAAGAAACAGCTGAGTTTAGTGTCGTCTTTGAAATTGCGCGACCCTAATGTGCTGCGGCAATCTTAAGTACAGATTGCTATAGATGAGGTACGAGGTATATCCAAGATACTGCCTTGTATGCGTCAGAAGGAAGCTATCGCAAATCAATAACCATGATTATCAGTAAAACTATACGTGCAGCGAAGTATATCACTGGTAAAATGAAGAACAAGAACAATCCTACCGCCGTCTCGGCGACGCCAATAGATACGAGCAGCATGCACGGGACAACGAACAAAGGTAAGCCAGTGATGATGAGTGCACTCACCCTCCATGATGCTTGCTCCGAGAGTGTAGGTAAATGGGAAAACCATGCGAAACAGTGTAGCCCACCGAAAATGACCATCAGTACAAGTCCGACAGGACTTATGATCTTGGCGTCTCGTTTGTGATTGAAGGAGTTGGTAATTGGGAGAAACGTGGGAACACGAAGGGGCTCATAACAGAGCTTCAGGTCGTCTTCATGGTCGACAAGGCCACCCATCATGCCAAAAAAAAAAAGGACTGAAAATGCGGTAAATCGGTGTATCCCGTTCTTCGCCTCTTTCTCTAGCACAATTCATTAGTAAGAGGCGGTGCATTTGATACTATCCAACGTACTTGGTATTACAGGGTTCCTGAGGTTTGTACATCTCGTCCCCCAAATACACACAATGAGGACGCTGCACGTTGAGGGGTTTCTTCCACTAGAAACAGTAGTTGATGAGAGTCAGTACGGCAAGTTCCAGCGTACCAACTTCACGTTGGGTGATTGCCAAGTGTTCGACGTAGCGAGTGATGTATTGAGTAAGAAACCAGGTGATCTGTAGAATAAAGACTGCTTTGGAGATCATGTCCCTTTTACCCTTGTCTTCAATCTCATCTTCCATTATCTCTACAGTTTTGTGTCGATCGACTCTCCTAGAAAGTATGAAGTCGAGAAGTTCATGAGACGCAAGGGTGTAATGAGGTTCACCATTGTATGGACACTTATGAACCCGAATTTTATTTGGCTGCCTGGGGTTACATCTTTCCTTCGCATGATGTTCCAAGTAGAAGACAGTACATCGAGAATAGTACAACTTGGTTGACCGCCCTTGAAATTCATCGTGACTATGTAAAGTCAAACATCTCCGTGTAACCCCCCACTCCATATTTATGTAGTGTGTGGTGATTCTTAACTATATATAGTCTACTATGAGATTTTAATACGTTCATCGATTCACTGATGTCCACGCGCATAGCACTCTTACTATGATCAGCTATATCGGCGAAGCTTCAGATGGGAACAAACGTTGAAAAAACGTTGGTTAAAAGAGCATAGTACTCACCATGCTGCATTTTAGCGTGCTTCCGTCGAGATTTGAACACAGCATCTCGAGTAAGTATAGTGAAACCTCGAAAAGTTTCACAGGACGACTTTCCTACGATAACACAACCTGGACCTTTTCGAACACGTCCTTTTATTCGTCTTGACAACATCGAAGAGAGAACACGCAAAACGTCAACTTGAACGAAGGAAATTCACTGTAAATCTACCAGCAAGGGGCGAAGACTCGCGAAGGACCCCGTCCAACTCCTGATTCCGCATTCTCCCGGAATTAAAGCCACAAGGAGTGGCGGAATTCTAAATAGGGGACGGCCTACAGAGTTTCCTGCCCACCAATCACAATATGCAGGCATGATCGATCGTCATACGGCGTGCTTCAGAGTCCAGCACGGTGCTCCTCCCTGAGATGTGGTGCTGCTATCTGAAAGTTTGAAACTCCAAGCGCTCACTAACACACCTGAGGCGTCGGTAAGCTTACATAAGCTCATGATCGGAACATTCTGGTGATTAAATCAGAACAGCCACCTCCTTGCCTCAAACACATTCGAAGGACCCACTTTCGATTCGATTGAGCGCCTCCACAACATGCAGGTAATGCAACATACAGATCATGCAATTTCGGAACTCCAACATTTGAACACGCGCATGCAAATGCTCACAGAGAATTCTAGCTAACATGTCGGAGTCGCCGCGATCCATACTAAAGCTGCATTCCCTTGCAGCTTGCCCTCCAAATCCAGAGTCTACAACCACTGAACTTCGCCTTAATACGCTGTCCTTACATAAGTTTTATACATGCTAGGGAGACATGTTTTAGCACTGGAAGGTATCGTACTCTCATAATTATCCTTTGATTTCACATTTCTCATATTCACACGTGCATGCAGTGATTGCTGGTCAAAACCTTGTCGTTCCATCTAATCGCACACCAGCGGGTCATTATGTCCTTGTCTCCACCTCCTATGGTCAGTGGAACACTGCCATCAAGGCTGCAATGGCCGACTGCAGTGTTTCTTGGAATGAGACCCTCACCATCCGTGGAAGCCCGCTGATGTTTCCCGTGTGGCTTCTGCCCTTCTTTTCCAGCTCCTCCAAAGAAATCCGCCTCGAAATTCGCGCCTCATTTGAGTGTGGCCAAATGCTCGGTCGAGGCGAGCTTGTGGGCACAGTTGAGACGACCTTAGAACAATTGCTTGCGCACGACGGACAGTCCGGTGGGTTCTTACCTCTCACAATGTCGTTGTTCCCTGACAACAGTTTCAAAGTATCATTCCTGGCTGTTGATAATCAGTGCATATCCCTTAAATTGAAGGCATGGCGTAAAAAAGTACCATACTACGATGCAGACAGTACCATGCAGGTACATCATCGATTCAACGACTTACGGTCAATGCTAATACATTCAATTTTTTAAGTGTAAAATCGGCCTCGAAACTGATGCAGCACGCGATGCATACACCCTCTTCTGGAGGAGCAACCTTCACGAGCACTTCCATAGCGCCATTGAGGGTTTTCAGGCAGTGCTTGACCAATGTCCCCATGGTCATGCACATCGCGCTGCAGCGCTTTCCAACCTTGCTCACGCCATTTTATGTGGTTTCGCCAAGACTATGGAAAACGATATTGACCGCGCAATTCACCTCTTCCGCTCCGCACTCACGCTCCGTCCCCGAGGACACATCGAACATCCGTTATCCATCCTCGACCTTTGCCATGCTCTCTGCAAGCGTCATTCTCATAAAAAAGACCATTCCGATCTCCGTGAGGCCGCAGATCTTTACCGCTCCATTCTGCCGCTTTGTGTCGAGGGCAGCCATCTCCATCAAGTAGTATTCGATACCAACGGCATACCATATGTCATCGAGCAGTGCAACACACTTCCTAGTGATCCTTCAGACGAGAGTATATCGCTTCGGCGAATTGTGCTTGAACTTTGTCCGCCACGGCACCCACATCGTGCATACTCACTAAACAAGCTTGCTGGAGACCTCTATGCACGGTTTGAACGAGACGGCAATAAAGACCATTTCTATGAGGCAGTTCATCTGTCACGTGAAGCACTGGCAGTATGTCGTGCTGATGATGATCAACTTAGTATTCTCCCTGGCGTTTTATCGGACACTCTCGGGCACCGGTTCAATCACCACGGCGATCCTTCTGACCTTTACGAAAGAATAGCACTTGACATCCACCTAGAGGCACTCGACTTGCGCTCATCTGCTTCGAGTCAACGCGGTATAACGTCCCCCGAACAAGGACAACAGTCTTCGCCATCGCCACTGCCATCTCCTCCCCTACCCCTACTGCCACAGGCATCAATGAGCAAAGTACGTGGCTTACTTCCTGAATCACATAACCCCAAGGCTTACTGATAAATGTAGCAGACTCGGCCGCTAGAAAGAAACGTTGTCATCTTCGGCGACAGTGGCTCAGGGAAAAGTTCAGTCATCAATGCGATCGCGCAAACGCAGCTAGCGAAGACATCTAGCAGTGCAACTGGATGCACGTTCGCCTATCAACGCCATAGAGTCGAAATTTCTGGCCAGACGTTTGTCCTATTCGACACTGCAGGTCTCAATGAGGGCACTGCAGGCACGGTGCCGGCGGCAAAGGCTGACGAAAACTTGAAGAGCTTGCTGCATGAGCTCATGAGCCCTAGATCGGATGGGATCGGCCTTCTGGTATACTGCGTGCGCAGCACGAGAGCCCGTCGCGCTCTTATTCGGAACTACAACATTTTCTACTCTGCTATCTGCCGAAAGAAGGTCCCAATTGTCGTCGTCGTCACAGGATTGGAGAACGAGCCGGACATGGAGAGCTGGTGGGGTGCCAATGAGAAGGAATTCAAGAGTCGCGGCATGCATTTCGAAGACCATGCATGCGTCACAACGCTTCAAAAACACTCAGGCATCTCAGATGTCTTCACCCGTCGCATCGAAGAGTCTTCTGAAACTCTACGCAACCTTGTCGTCAAGAATTGCTCGGATTGGGTGGTTGACGACAGCTGGTTCAAACAGTCTTTCGCTGCTGTGCGAAACATGATCAGCGATAGTGGGAATAGCGAAAGGTCTCTGCCATCCACTCTCATCATCTGCGACCCATCTCGAAACGAAGAAGTCGAGATCGCACACTGCATCCGTGGTACCTTGAAGCCTTACTTTGTGCGCATCGGCGGGGACAATTATCAGGTTCACCGTGTTCCTGCACTGGACTCTTCATCTTCAAATACTGAGAGAAGGCCTGAAGGGGATCTTCTCATATACTACGCTCGCACTGACGAGCTTTCTGCAGCTCGTCAGAAGTTCTACGCGTTTTGTACAGCATACCGCGGGAATGTGGTACCGGTCGTCGTCGTGGTCAAAGGACTGGACGATCGCCAGGCTGCCCATCAGTGGGTCGAGAAACATATCATGTATGATGGCGCCGGACGTCTATTCTCAACATTTGCTCCAGCTGAAGAACTCGGATACGACTCTTTGAAGCAACAGGCGGAACGGGAATTGCAGGATCTTATACGACAGGCCTGCCTCATTCGCAGCGAGAGGAAAGTTAGAGGGAAGCAGAAAAGACTTGCGCGTACTAGAACCCGACTGTGAGTGACGAGTTATTGTGAAGGGGACATTTAATAATTATTCTATGGCATTAATAAGGCGTGGAAAGCCAGATATTCTAGCATCGCTCTAGTATTTACTCGCGAGGACTGTTGAGATATACATATCGGAAACGCGTCGGAACGCAACGCCTACTATAGTCACACGTTCGTTAGTCTTTTACCTCCAGTCGTTATTCCTGAGGTATGTTTGCATATTCGTTATATTTATCTAGCTACTCACTGTACCTAGTTCTCGCTCTTGCCATTAGGGACGATACCATGAATTTAGGTGCATGTGTTTACAGCTTTGAAACGCACTAGTGTGCACTTATCTCCATGCCTGAGTCCGCTCTTTGCAATACGGAAAATGCTTGGTGAGACGGATCAGCGACGAGACAGCATTAAATATATGGATCGATAGTTTTTCTTCAGTAGTTATGTTCCTGTGGTGCAGGATATATTGACTCTTTCAGGGCGATTCATAAGTAATCGAAGGCTTGTTTCTCAGAGCAATCGTAAATCTGACTCCCCCCTGCCGTTCACATTTATCCCTAGATTCAGAACACAGCTTTTTTACGTTCATGGGTTAACTACATATGGATGAGGAACTCCACACTACAGCTGCAGCCTGATGAGGTACTCAAGCTGATAAGTAAATGGTGCATTGGTGCGGAGATCGTTCTTCAATTTTTGACTCGGTTTCTCAACCCCCCGCTCATAAATATCCCCCGCAGCGCCAGAATACTGGGGAGGGCATTACTCTTGCGTTAGCTAGATATGATATGTCAACCGGTGATATTCAGGCAAGGGATCCTGGCGTTGGAAATCGAAGGTGTGAATTTTCTCATGCGGTATGATTGCACGACGAAATAATTTTATCATATCACCCAGGGAAGACTCGTCTTTGACGTGGTGAGTCACCAGGAGCGGGAATGCCGAAGGAACCACAGTCGGACGACGGTCAGTCACCATGATGCGGGCGCAAGACTATCACCAATTACATACTGATCACTCCAGGGCTGCTAAGAAGAGAAGAATTGTGATCGGCTGAAATTTATCGCCACTGAGCCAACGACCCAGTTTGATGGTAGTTGGCCGATGGGAGGGTAGAGTAAGTATGCCACTGGACACGCGTTAACCCTGGGTCATCAGTGTCAACTGCTTTTGGACAGCACAAGGTTCTTATCGTGGAGGCTATTAGAACAGACGCTCGTATGTACATGTACACGTTTTGTTGAGCCTTATCAAACCTGTTCTTGAGGCGCCACCAAGCCTTCGATGCTGTCACAAGCGATCAACTTGAAGGTGCCGATGAATGAATATAGGACATTGCATTGACACGGTCCGGTTCGGCTACGTAGATTACCCCAGATGCATCAAAGAATTTCAACTCCAGTCCGAGTGTACGATTTGACCGTGACAACCGCTCGCCTAAAACTCACAATCAGTACGACAATCTATAGCTTATTCGCGATGGCTACACATACCTTCATCGTGTCAGAGATTTTTGCTGTTAAATCCCGTCGGATGTGTGCAGGCAGTGCAGCGAATGCGCCGCAGTCTCAAAACAACCGAGTATCTAATCGACCTATGAATATGAGGTCCCAGTTTTTGAATATTAATCTGATCTAGGAAGTCAACAAGTGAGTCACACCGCGGCTGAATTACATGTGAGTTACTATGATACGAACGTTTCGAGTGGGATGCAATTTGTGATTGTCCGAGTGAAAAGTTACAAGGATATTCAAGCCTACTAGGCTACGAAGGGCGTTGTCGCAAGATTCATCCTGGTGTATGAAGTTTGGCTGTGCTCTAAGCAAATTAAAAGCTCACCAGGTGGAATTATAGTAAGCCTGCGATTGAAAGAATGAAACGTTGGCTTTCAACATTAAGTTGAAGACGTGCATCATTACCAGCCTGGGAGGGTGGACACATGCCACTACTAGTAGTAGGACTATATGTGATTCATTATCAATTGACTCGCTCGGAGTCGTACATCATGATCGTTACAAGCGGCAAATGCCACCAGTGCACAACTCAACACATGATGGCCCTAGCAATGAAAAGACGTAGCTATTAGGAGGAGCTGCCAGTCACTGCCAGTCAGGACTGCTGCGAACCAAAGATGGTGAAGTTCGAACAAAGAATCGCGACATGCCCGCCGACAATCATATCCGATGGACCGGTGGTGTTGTAATTACATAATTGGACAAACCGGCTAACAGTTTGGTTCATTTGAGCTAGTCACAATGGAAGAATCGATTAGTAGTGAGATCTGCTTGCCATGCTGCAAACATCAGGCTTCATTACAATATCATTGTACACTGTGCTGCCTTGAGATAAAGTAAATAGTGAACAGGATGCATGCGATACACCCAATCATGCGCTTACTAGGACTTTTTTGCGTCTTCCTCTACCTCGTTGGAATCATCCAAGCTGCACCTACAACAAATACAACAAATACTACCACTAGCGACAATTTTGATGAGGCCCCATCATTCACGACCAGAACCATGTGGTCTATCGTCTCCAGCTCCGTTCTCACTCTATCAGCGTGCATATACAGTGCCATTCACCCTAATATTCCGAGTCTCAGGGACAGTCCTGATGGTATCGTACGGCGGCGATTTGGGATCATGATAATGGCACTAATCGCTCCTGAACTGATGGTCACCTGGGCTATGCGTCAGTGGTTCAGCGCTCGTCAAGTTACACTAAAGTTCGAAAAATCGGGGTACTATCCTAGAGTTGGTACAGAGTCTGAAGGTGAGTTGTACTTTTGGAAACTCTGCATCTCACAACTCACTGTACACGTCCTTAGAAAAGAATTCTAATAAAGCACCTCAGCAATGTGAAAATTGCCCCCTTCGCCTCCTTATTGTAGTACTTGCTGAGGGTGTATCATCTGTGCTGGGGTTTCTTGGACATTTCCCTGGTGCTCTCACGAGGTGGGTCAAAAGGTCGATTAAGGCTTATTTCTCAGAGAAATCTGAAGGTAAGCCCCATTCGTGCTCACCTAAACGTTGGCTCATCACTGCATCCTTAGATCATACGTGGACTCAGACGCACAGCTTCTTTGTGCTGATGGGTGGTTTCATGCTTTATGTGGATGGGAAACCCAATCACACATTACAGCCTGACGAGGTCCTCGAGCTGATACGTGCCGGGTGTATCGACGCCCCTACCCTAACGGCAAACCAGATCCACGACAGGAGCAAAGGAAATGCGATATCAAAAGGTTTGATCATGCTTCAGGTGGCCTGGTTTGTTATGCAGCTCATCACTCGCGCCATCTATCACCTCGAAACCACACAACTCGAAGCGGGAACGCTGGCTTTTGCGGTTCTCAATTTCCTCACCTATGCCGTGTGGTGGAACAAGCCTCTCAATGTGCAATGTCCACATCCGGTGTACCGGAAGTCGACCGAGTCAAGGCCAGAAAATCGCATTGATGAGCCTGAGTATGTATGCGCCTCAACAACTGTACCATTGCTGATCATGTTTGCCTTAGCGTCCCTGGAAGTCGCCAAGGCGCTGGATGGGTGATCTTGGGACAAGTCTTCGTCTCAATTGCAGAGCTGATAGGCTTGCCTTACGAGCCCGCATCTCAAAAGCTCCGAGTTCCAACATTTGATGGCAGTATCAGCCTCGAAGGTTCAAACAAGAGGGTTCTTCTGCTTTCTGGATTGCTTATGGCAACTATATTTGGCGGCATCCATTGCATGGCTTGGTTTTTTGCCTTTCCCACGTACCAGGAACAGGTGCTATGGCGCATGAGTGCCATCGCTATAACTTTCACACCCTGGCTTTGTTTTCTTCTGGGTATCACACACGATTTGATACCGCGGGTCGTTCAGATTGTATGTATTCTGACTACTGGTGTATCTGTCATATTGTACATCACAGCCCGTGCCGTCCTCTTGGTACTCATGTTCACTACTTTACGCAATCTTCCTCCTGACGCATACAAGGCGGTGTCATGGATTAGTGTAGTGCCGCACTTATAATTCTTGATCACAGTACTTATGATACACTTCATACTTTTGTAATGATGTTCAGATGCGGTATTCTCGTGGTCTATGCTACTTGCATACATTGAACGGCAATCGCTTACCGCTATGAATGACGCGATCACATGACCTACACGCGTGACCCGAACAAACCGTTCGAACTCGCTCATCAATGAACTCCACCCATATGGATGGCAGCGGGATAGGGCTGTCACTTGGGACGCTACAGCTGATGAAACGGACCGCGAATGAACAAGGTAGCAGCATTCCTCATTAACGAGGAGACAGTTACCTTTGGACGCGACCCGTGACATGCACTGTGTGCTTCTATTACCCAGAGATCAGTGCTCTGAACGTAAAATTTGTGTTTCTGGAAAGAAAGGTACGTCGATTATCTGCCTATAATACCTATACTTATATCTTTACAAACAAACCATCTACGTTGGCAGGCTTTCAATATTAACCCTCGTCGTGTTTGGCGGAGCGCGCCTCCACATCGATGGCTGCAGAGCAAGTGAAGGAGAATGTAGGGGCCTTATTCTGGAGGACAGGAATAGTCAATGATAAGGAGAAGATGGTGAGTACATGTACGTGACAGCACGGGCAGCTTAAGCTTATCACACATCACGTCTGCTCCTTGGATCATATGTCAATACAGGGCGCATATATGTGTCCCCTTTACCACTTCTTGGCATGATGATTGTCTCTCCTAGCTTCTCTCCTTGCCTTTTATCTCCCCACGACACATCTTCCAACTAGCCACCACCCCAGAGGCCATCCAAGAGCGCCATGAATCAGCACCCACTGCTAAGCCTGCAAGATTTTGTATTGTTATATTTGTTTACTACCAAATAACCCGTGTGCTCATAAGTATCAAGCTCGTCATGACCCGATCGTTGTACATGCAATTTCTTATGTATGCTCCTCTGTCTCCTACTTTCCCATGTCCATTTACGACTCTCTCGCTAGATGACACATCATTCAAGGTTCATCTCGTGTATCAAGTGATGAGCTGACCAGTACGGTAACTTTCAGGCCTACTGGCTACCTGCTAGCCTACTAGTACTTCAACGCCTGCTGCGCCCTCCAATACCTGTCGCCGCGACCATCACCGTCTCTAATGCCTGCAGCTATTTTCGACTTCCAGTCTTGTATTAGCACATTCGTAAGTTACGCTGCTCAGACATCTTTGAGCATATCGAATAATTATGACAACCTCACAAGTCGCAACTGCCAGCTCTGCTGTGCACTCACATATGAAAGACCTCTCCTGCACACACGATGCAAAATACTTGGGTTGCACCAATACTTGATGCGTCAAACGACCGCTGCAGCATGACAGCAGAGAGCTGCCCTCGGTACCTCCGCCTCGTATATTCTTAACCTTGTCGGCATAAACTGATGCTCATTGACCGGTCGATGCATCTTCCGCCCTCAATTTTCGAGCTCCCATCAACTAGGTGCGCGTTCATCCATCCGACCGAAGACCTCGCATGTCCCTTCAATACCCACGCTCATCCCACCACTGCTATGTAAAGCACGCACTCAACCGAAATCCGACCCCTCCCCCAATGATAAACTCCACTTTGTACAGTCTACCGAGTTCACTTGCCAAATATCACCAGCAGGACATTTTCATTTTGTTGCGACCCTATTGATTTCATAGATGCTTAAAACCTGAATCGGATGAAGAACTCAGTACTCAGTCTTTGATTTAATAACGTAGTACAAACTATGACAGAGGTGTTGGGAAGGAGAAAGAATTGCGTAGACTTTCAACGAACTATATATATGTTAATAAATACAAGTGTTCGCCACTTCAGTATTTAATCGAAGGACTGAGAAGTGATCCGGAGGAAGAGGTGTGAAATCTGGGAATAAGTGAAAGGGTGGGGTGAAGACAGTACAAAAATAAAACGGCGTTGACTGCATGTTCAAGAAGAAAAAATAGTGTGAAGACGTTGTAATAAGATGAACTCGCTCACTCTACACAAAAATCCGGCAAAGCTTATAATCTCCCCTCCGTCATTTCAAATGAGGGGAATGTCTGGTAAGAGTGTGCAAGTCCTGTGCCACCTGTCGCTTCAGAGTCACCTCTGAGGTCTCCAGCAGGATCGAATGTCAAGAATAGACCTCCAACGCCATCGTGATCGCTCGACTCGATAATGAGAAAATTTGCTATTGTTCATTGAGTACTTTGACCATGAGATGATGCGCACATTGCCCCTGAAACACGCCCGGACCAGCTAGTGTCGACTGCGAAGTGCTTTGCAATAAGATTGCGCAAAAAGCTACTCGGCTCTGCAACATGGGTTGCCGGGTCGCATGGATAGTTTGCGAAATGCATACCACGACTATTGCATTGCTCTCCGTTGGTAATCCACCAACTTTCCATTTCCCGCTCATTCCTCCATCCTTCGACGACGAGGATAATTGGTACTCTCTTATGGCAGATCTCAGAGTAGACCTTGTTGTAGGCCTTAATGAAGGCGCGAGGGTGAGTTGCGCTGCGCACGCAGTACACCAGAAGGCCGATGCCATCCGACCTAGAGCTCATGAGCTCACGCAAGAGGTTCTTCAGCAATTCTTTTGCCTCTGCATCAGGTACAGCGCCTGCAGACCCCTCATTGAGACCTGGGGTATCAATCAGGATGTATTTCCTGCCAGAAACATCTACTGGGTAGCATTCGGGGGTAGAAGTGCATCCATGCGCGTCATTGGATGTCTTCGCAAGCTGCTGCTTTTGCGCGATTGTGTTGATGAATGAACTTTTCCCTGAACCAGTTTCGCCGAAGATGACAACATTTCTGTCCAGAGGGCGCGTCTGCTACATTTTATCAGTGGACGCGACGCGGTTCAAGAAGTTGGCCAGGTACTTCGGGGCTGCTCGATGGCGTGTGCGGAGTTGCCTCAATCCTACGCTGTGCTTTCAACGTAAGAGATATGTCCTGGTTATTGATAGCCGAGAGTGGTACTTTGGGACCGGTGTGAGGGGACAAAGGTATAGCTCAAGGCAAGAAATGAGGACTCACTGGACTGTCCGTTACATACGAGCAATTGTTCGAAAGTCGTCTTCTCAAATTCACACACCGTGACAGGCCCAGGTGCAGACTCGCACAAGGCACGAATTTCGAGGCGGATGGTTTCCGTTGTGAGGGAGAAGATGGACATAAGCCGCCGAAAAAATGTCAGTGGGGGCCTGTGGATGTTGAGAGTTTCATTCCAAGAAACGCTGTGATCTGCCTCTGCAGCCTTCATGGTGGTGTTCCACCCACCATTGGAGGTAGAGACACGGACATAATAACCAATGGGCGTGTGACCTGATGGAACGGGAAGGTTCGTGCCAGCGATCACTGCATGTATGAACATGAGAAGGGGAAGAGGGATGATGTGAGGTACAACACTCATACCTTTCAATGCTAAAACATGTCTGCCATTGATGTTTAACATGACTGTCGATCAAATATTGATATATAAAGCCGCCTCGATGATCTCTAGAAAGAAGTGGTTGGTGAAGAATATGGAGAAAAGAGTGAGTAGGGTAAGTTTGGACATTTCTTGATGTGAGGAACCAAGCTTTTAGTAGCGTCAGGATATATCATGGAAAGCTGTGCGAGCAAGTTCAGGGCAGTACTTTGCATAGGTGCACCAAAGAATGGGGACGCTATACATTGAACTCGGTGCGCCGGTATATCGATACGGCCATTTGTCTGCAGAGTTGCACTGCTTTTTAAGCTGGATTTGAATGGGGGAGTTTTGCTTCCTTGCCACGTGCCTGTTGATCATGGTGTTGCTCTTTTACATGGTCTGTATGCTTATATATGATTTCAGTTGCAACGATGTTTGAATGTTCGAAAACAGTAGCTAGGAGATACATCCTTGTAACGTATCGTATATACGTTATCCTGTCCCAGTGACAGTCCTCCGAGTCAGGATGTGGCACGCTGTGCATGCCCCATCTCCTTAATTATTTACAATGAACTGTTTCGGCACCGTCGATCATGACATAACGATGTGCTGGTGCAGATGAGCCTGTGCGCCATGCCGTGTTCGTCCAAAGAGGCGGGTCTAACAGTGCTTCTCGTTTTATGGCCCTGAGGAGAAATGAAGTCATGGGTCAAAAGCCGAGTCAAGCACAATAATGCGCGACATAATAGTCGGTGGCAAGAAGGATGGTGGTGGTGGTGGTGGACTTGCTATTCGGGTCACTTGGGCATGCTGTAGCTGTAGGCGCTTAGTTGAGCAGCAGTGCTGCCGTCAGAAACAAGTCGGTTTTCATGATACCCTGTCATCGTGGCTTCTGTTCAAATTTTCAAATTCTGATATTCCTCGGTTCATTCCGTCTCATCATCGCTTGCACTGCGCCCAAATCCAGCAATGAGCGGAATTTACTTGAGCCCGGCTCTCTGTGAGAATCGATCTGGAATGATGAGATCAACATGAGAATTCAGTCACATGAATAGTTGGTGCGAGCTCTGTGAAGTGTGACCAAAGTAGAGAAGAATGCATACATTGAGATTCAACGCTCGAGTTGAGTTGCCGATGCGTTACTATTCCAGTTATGGAGCAGTATTATCAAAGACTGCTCGCCCCAAGTAGCGCATGTTCCCGGCGAACATCGAAATTCCTGCAGAGGACCATGCACACCAGCAAGAGCTGGATTCCAAAAGGCGAGGATGACTTCTACGAGGGTAATTTCAACACACGGATCAGAAATGGCACAGGTGTAGGGAGCTGCATGATGGGAGAGGGATGCTAGCGCCGAACAGATCAGCATCGTGGCGGTGAGGGGTGATTCGGGGGACACGGAGGCATGTCTAAGTACTAGTGTCGGGTAAGACATCTGATTTTGCACTTTACATTGTGCAAGGACACAGATATGTCTTAGGCGAAGCATGGATGAGTGGGATAAAGAAGCTGGGATTCGGAGGGGGCGAGGAACTTGAACGTTTGAACACCCTGTAAGTAATACATAATACCACCATAATATCATATACCTGAAGTTTTACTTCCTGTTTGCCATTTGTTTCCTCTTAACAATCACGCCACCTATCTGCTTCAACCAGCTCTTGTCAACTGCCAAATCCGAGCCGTTGTCAACCGCCAAATCCACGAAATTGTTCAAAACAAGTTTGCGCATAATGTCGCCCGACTCTGCAATACAACGAGTGAGGTTGTCCGGGAAGCTTGGGTGTTCCCGAAGCGCCGTGACGCAAGCATGGTCTGCGAAATTCATGCCCTCAAATTTTTCCCTGTTGGTATCCCACCAACTCTCCATGCGAGTCTCTTTCTCCAATCCTGTGACGATGACGACAATCGGAACCTTCTTCCGGCAGATTTCAGAGTAGAATTTGTTGTAGGCCTTAACGAGGACGTGGGGGGCAATTGTGCTGCACATACAGTACACCAGAAGGCTGATTCCATCCAACCTAGAGTTCATGAGCTCACGCAACAAATTCTTCAACTGTTTTTCTGCTTTCCCCGCCGGCACTGTGTCTGCAGCCCCCAAGTTGAGACCTGCGGTGTCAATCAGGACGAATCGCTGGCCTGAAATTTCTACTGTGTAGCGTTGAGCGGTAGAAGTGCATCCATGTGCGTCGTTAGATGTCTTGGCGAGCTGCTCTTGTGCGATTGTGTTGATAATAGAACTTTTCCCTGAGCCAGTTTCGCCGAATATGACAACATTTCTTTGCCGTGGGCGCATCTGCTGTATTCGATCAGTAAGCTCTCTTTGCGGTAATGTGTCTCGAGAAGTAGAGCACGTACTTCGTGGTTGCTTGACGATGCACTTGGAGGTAGCGGTGGTGGTGGTACTGATCGTCTCTTTTCATGTCCCAGGCTGCCAGTCGATCGAACTACTCATGGTGATGAAACATATTCGCCTCGACGCTTGCTCGACATGGATGCAACTTACAAGAATCAGTGCTGAACGGTGTTACGGGACCAGTGCTGAGACTATGGAGCGATCGCCAAGGATCAGTATTGAGTGATGCATCGTCGGGAGGACCGGTAGGTGGGCTCGAAGAATCTTGAAGCTTAGATGAGTGGATGGTCGAAGAAGCACCAGGAACTATGCAAGCTGACCTGATGAGAAAACCCTACGCATGACGAGGTCGAATACTTCATCTGCTGAAGGCCGAAGTTCAAATTTGAATTGCAGACATTTTTGAATGATGTCCCAATCTGAGTCCATTATTGCAGGGTGACCGGCGGGGCGCTGTGGACTACGACCTTGGCATATCAAACCATAAACACGAAATTCCAGGTTTTGAGTGATCTCAGACCAAGGGTGCCGACCCGAGAGAATCTTGTTCGATGAGTCCCCAGGCAAACATTTTGTGACCATAACAACCAACTCACTTGAAGCATTACGCAACCAAAAGAGTAGATGTCCGTTTTCGTTTTTTCCAAAGGTAGGTCACCGATATCATTTGTTAGAAGTTCTGGTGCTGCGTAGGGGATAGCACCTGCATGTATCGATGTTGCAGCCAAGTGCAGCTGGCCGAGAAGGGGCAGGACAACGGTGGAGAGACCGAAATCAATTAGCTTCGCCTGGCCTCCCTCATCGATCAATATATTCGCCTACAGTTTTATTAGTTTTTAAGGATACCCCAGCAGCTCCGGGCTCACCCCTGTTATATCCCCGTGCACAACAGGCACCGAGTGCACTGCACCCATGGTAGGTTACCAAAACATGAAAAAATATAAGAAACTAACAGTAACGCAGTCCAGCACTGACATCCTTCAACTTCCAACTTCGAGTCAGCCTTGATAAGAGAAAGAGTGTGATAAACATTCTGCTCACCATGCGTGAACGGTCCAGCATCGTTAGTTCGTTGTGTTTAGATGCCAGGTAGACATTCAACGTGCCGTTGGGAATCCACGGAGTTACTAAGCTGAGCAACTCTGGCTTCCGTCCAAATCCTGTCGCTGTACCCAACAACGGTACAATATTGTCATGGCTTAGAATCATCAAGATGCCAATTTCCCTGTTGATTTTCTGGATGATACAAATGGTATAAGTGGCATGTGCTAGTCAGATATATGCAGACCTCGTAACTCTTACCTTGTTTATTTTTTCTGAATCATAAGATTGCTCTGGATATCTGAAGGCCTTGACCGCGACCTTATGTGTTGATCGATCAGTCGGCGTAAGCCAGTGCATGGCAAACGAGTCTAACACGTGGACTGACGACGGCTGAAATACCATCTGCATTGTAATTGCATTTCCAGACATCGCCAAATCCACCTCCGTTAATGTGATCTTGAGTTGTTCGAGTGATAAAGGGTGTTAAATCGTTTGGCAAGTCCTCCACCCTACACGGCAAGTTCAGTAAAACAGACACTACGTGCGGCGCCAACAATGCAAGCATACCCCATCCCGCAGTCCCCTATGTTTAACCAATTAGAGGCCCCGTGCGTGGCGGAAGGTCAAAGGATGTGGGTCGGATTCAGTTGCTAGTACTTGGTCGTAGTAGGCCAAGGCCAAGATGCAAGGATGGGCGGCTATATAATTCGGGTTAGTCACTGTTCTTGATCAACCGCTTCCAGCACAGGTGCTATATATCCGTAACTTGGAGGTGAGTCCCTCGGGTGAAATGAAAACGTACGCCACGAACATTGAGAAAACGAGGTACTACGCAGGTTTTAATAATGTGCTATTCCAGCCAGGAGTAACATCGCCTTCGAATCGTGTTAGAGTGACGTCAGTACATGACAGAAGCCTTCCCCTTCGAATTCGTCCATCTCACTAGTACCGTCGACCGCGCTCAAGTAAACGCAAACCGCATAATATCGTCTTGTCGTACTTTCGACTACCTTAAGTCATTAGCTTGTTTCCATCAGTTTCTCGCCCGTGAACTTCTATCACCTCCAGCAATTTGTATTGTGTGCCAAAAATACAGTGGTGTGCTAAACGACCGATACCGGTATGGATTATCAAGATAAGAACAGCAAGGCTATCGACCTCAGCCCAGCCATCGGCAATATGTGAATACACGTACGTTAAGTTTGCATCCACTTCTCCTTTCCTTGTCCTCCCTAAGTCTCTTCCCAATCACAGATGTAGAAGATCAAGACTTGGGAAGGCCAGCACTTGTTGGAAGCTCGCAGGAATTCTTGGTCTCCAGCACCCTCTGCGCATTCGGGGGTTCTTATAAAACAGCATTAGTTGGGCTCCGATCGAAAGGTCGTTATTGGTCAGTCGAGTGAAATGGGCGATAGGTAGATCGAGAAAGGATGGTCCTGACGATAGGCCATACCCTTAGCCACGCGCCTCAGGGCAAACTCCAACCTGCTCCAACGTTGACTTCAAGCGCGAGACATTCAGGGCACCACGGATTCAGAGTTCCGGGAAACCTCTAGCAAATCGTCAACATGACGGGCCGACGACGTAGCTGAACTTGGTATGAGATAAGATCGAGGAGCTCAGTGTTTGAGACGTTGCGAAGACAAGTGTTAA
>MU177904.1:256594-282374 GCA_016695465.1 Suillus americanus
GGGGATAGAGAATATATGGTTCCGAGGGGTGGACTGGTCCCTTCTTCCAGATCTATCTTCAGATCATAAGGACGATGGGGGGGAAGTTGACCAGCCTTTCCCTTGTCAAAGACATCCGCAAATTCGTGATAATCCGAAGGAATTCCGGATAGGTTTGGAGGATCGGATGAAAGTGATGCGGACTGGAGATCGACACCGGACGGACGAAGGTAAATGCTGAACTGAGTCAAACCTTCCATCTTGCAGGCCCAGCAAAAGGCAACTGCATTGATCAAGGATATGTTAGGAACGGTGTTATCAGCGGATGGTCCAGATGTAGTCGGAGGAGGTATGGTTTCCGTCGGAGGAGGGATATCCAAGGACGGAAGTGACGTCGGAGCAGTCGATGGCATTCCATGAGATGTCGTCCAGAATTCGATGCTGCCCAAAACCCAGTCAATCAACAAATTGTGTTGGGTGAGCCAGCTGTATCCAAGAACAATAGAACAAGATGAATCCAAAGGAGTAATGTAAAACATATCAGAGGTGACTACACCGGATGGAAAACGGACGGACGAATCTATAGCTTCGGAAATGGTGTTATTACAAGTAGAATAGGAGGTATCGGATATGTAGGGATTTTGTGTTTTCGGATGAAACTAGTATCTATGAAACAATGAGAGGATCCACAATCTACGAGGGCTGGAAATTCAGAGATGGACAGAAGTAACGGAAGTGATACATATGGACAGAGAGAGTTCGGGTCCGAAAGCACAACAGCGTTGAGTCTTAACTCCTTTGTGCAGGTAGAGTCAACGCGACCCTCTTCCTGCACGGAGCTAGGAGGGTCGCGGACTATTTCTTTGTCTCAACAGAGACCTCCGGTTTGGTTTCCGGAGTGACTACTGCAGCGCGGCCTTTGGCAGCACGCAAAGTAGACTTGGTGCATTCCCGAGCAGTATGCCCAGGTCCGCCACAGAATAAGCAGAGCTTCTTATCCAAGCATCTCTGACGCTCCTCGGACGTGAGTTTTCCATCCTTACCCAACTTGGAAGTAAGATCCGGAGCCTTTGGAGCAGATGTGGTAGAAGACGTGGATTGTTTACCAGACTTGTTGGTACTGGAGTGATGGGTTCCGGATTTGTTGTTTCCAGATCCAGACGAGTTAATGTTCGTTCAATCAGAAGCGGACTGCTTAGGAGGGTTGGATGAAGTGGATTTAGTCTCTCGGGTGACCTCTCCTTTCCGTTCCCAGTATTGGGCGTCAATAGTCTGAGCTAGAGTTTTGTATTCGGAAAGAGTAGAGGGTTTACCCATGCGACTGATTTCATCCTTGATGCGAGCTGGAAGTCCGTTATAGAATTGGTGTCTCAAGGCTCCGTCGCCCCAGCCACAGACCTGTGAGGCAAGACGCTGGAATTCTACGACGTACTTGTTGATGCGCTGTCCTTCGCGCATGTGGAGCTGTTCGAGTTGTATTTCTGCATCACCGGATGGGTCATGTGGTCCGAAATTGGTTTGGAGTTCAAGCATGAACTTGGAATAGTCATCCATCCAATCCGGATGGATGTCCATTCCGTCAGATAGGAGGTCTGGTTCAAACCATTCAAGAGCCATACCCTTAAGGTAGGATTGGGCGAAGTTGACTTTAGCCCGTCCGGTGCGGAAAGCTTTTGGCTTGCTTTGGAAGTTAAGCTCACATTGAACAAAGAATGCGCGGAGCTTCCTAGGCTCGGTTCCATCAAATGTATCCGGTTCACGGATTTTGACTTTGGAGTCTTCGGAAGTGGTAGTGCGACAATTATTACGAGCAAGGTTATCGATGGCTTCCGATAGTCGGAGCATAATGCGGTCCTGTGGATTCAGGTCATTGTCTTCATCGTCTTCTGGATCATCGTCCGGATCACCTCCGAAGTCATCTGGTGGATTGCCAGGAGTGTCATCATCATCATCAGGATCTTCACCATCTGGGGGACCCCCAGCAGGAGTGCGTGTAGGGGTTTCTGGGTGTCGACGATTCATGAGTTCGGAAATGCTTTGAGCTGGCCCGCGGTTACTAACGCAGCGCTGAGAGAAACTGGTGAAGGTGTTGACTATGGGTGTCGGATCATGGCGGATGGATGAGAGTCCGACCGAGTAGAGAGTTGGTTGGGCTACCTTGGTAGGAGCCATAATAGATGCGGTATACTCAGAAAGGTGTGAGTTTGAATATACTGTTAAGCAGCATACTCAAGGGTTATCGGATCTGACGGACTTGGCCTCAGCTTGTGCGCTGTGCCCCTTTCCCGAGTATTGCCCCTTATTTCTGAATACTAGAGTATCGTGTTTATAAGACGGACGAGTATTGTACCGGATCCGTTAAGGTCTAAGGATATCGGATGTATAGAGTAACGGCTAATCCGGACGAAGTCCAAACTAGAAACTAGCGGATAAGACTGTCCGAAGACAGAGGCGGATATGGATAGACTATAGGAATCAATCCTAAGTCTCAGAGTAGACAAGAGTGCAAACTCAAGTCCAGACGGATAACGGAAGGTGAATGGAATGAGTGCAAACTAAGATGAAAATCGAACTAAGGTTCGACAGAGTTATACATGAGTTTATATACTGTAGGTATCTAACAGAATGATCAATCAGCAAGGTAAAGGCTATGTACAAAGCATGTGGAAAGTCTATTGGTAAGGAATTTTGATCACAAAGCATGAAATGGATATGAGAGATGAGTAACAGATCAGTAAGACAAACAGAAGATAGATAACCGGAGTACCGGTAGTACAAGAATTACTGAAAGGAGATAGACGCTGTATTAAGGTTATATGAACAGGAGATGAAATATGAATCAAAGCAGATCTGTGGACCAGATGTTTCGGATCCATTCCTAGATTATTGGTATATGACACCTGCACTGCATGTTGCTTCTTCACATAATCATCTCCAAGGTCTCCAGCAGGATTGAATCAATCATGAGCAGATTTGCTATTATTCATCGAGTCTTGTGACCACAAGATGAGGCCGCCACCATGCTCAGGCTAAAGCTCCTGAACCAAGCTTGGACCGACTGGTGTCGACAGCCAAACCTGAGTAGTACCTGACACTAAGGTTGCGCAAGAAGCGATGTAGAGACCATATTTACTGTGGCCTGGGATGGGCAGAATTTCCTTAGTGTTATGTTCGCATTTTTGATGCTTATGTAATCACCTTAGTTTTCACTACTTACCACTACCAGTCTGAGACTACCAGTTTTTATGATGATTTCCTACCCTCTCTGAGCTCTGAGTCTAGTCCAGAAACCCTTTAGGGTTGAATAGCAGCTAGGCATAGCACACTTAACCCAACAAATGCTCTGCACCCAGCAGAGTTGTTGTACCTATAGCAACTCGACTCTGTAACACAATAAGTGATGTCCTCCGGGATGCGTGGGTGGTCAATTTCTTTGCTCGTCGGGTTGGATGGATTGTTTGTGAAATCCATACCAGCACTCTCACACTGACTCCCATGGGTGTTCCACCAATTCTCCATGGCCTGCTCATCCCTCCATTCTTTGACAACGAGGATGATTGGGACTTTATTATTATGGCAGATCATAGAGTAAAGTTTATGGGCCATATCAAAGGTGCTCGGGTGAGGCATGCTGTGCATGCAGTACACCAGAAGGCCAATGTCATCCAACCTAGAGCTCATGAGCTCACACAATAGGCCCTTTAATAGGTTTTTTGCCTTTGCATCTGGTGCTGTACCTTCAGACGGCTCATTGAAAGCTGGGGTGCCAACCAGGACGTATTTCTTGCTGGAAATTTCTACTGGGTAGTGTTCAGGGGTAGAAGTGTATCCTTGTGTATCAATGGATGTCTTCGCAAGCTGCTTTTGCATGATTGCATTGATGAACATGCCTGAGCCAGTTTTGCTGAAGATGACAAAATTCCTTTCCCAGGGGTGCGTCTGCTACATTTCATCAGTAGGTATGATGTGGCTCGAGAAGTAGGCTTCGTACTTTGGGGCTGCCCGATGATGCGTGCATAATTGTTTTAATACTACACTGTGCCTTCAATATGGGAGATATGCCCTGGTTATTGATAGCCAAGAGTGCTACTTTGGGACCAGTGTGAGGGAACGAAGGTATAGAACGTAAGGACTGAGGATTTACTGGGTTCTCCGTTGAGTCCAAGCAATTTTTTGAAAGTCATCTTAAACACACATACAGGCTCAGGGGGCCCAGCCTCATATAAGGCATGAAATTTGAGTCAGATTGTTTTGGATGTGCGGGAGAGGATGAACATGAGCCGCTGGAAAAATGTCAGTGGGGGCTCACAGATGTTGAGGGTTTCATTCCAAGAAACACAATTCACCTCTGCAGCCTTGATAGTGGTGTTCCACCAACCATTAGAGGTAGCAACATGCACATAATAACCGACGGGCGTGCGATCAGGAACTGGAATGTTTGTGCCAGTGATCACTGCATGAATGAATGTGCGAATGTGAAGAGGGATGATGTGAGGTACAGTACTCATACCTTCCAGTGCTACAACATGTCTGCCATTGATGATTGACATGACGGATGATCAAATATCAATATATAAATGATCTCTAGAAAAGAGTGGTCGGTGAAGGGTATGGAGAAAAGAGTGCCAAGTGGGGTGAGTCTGGACATTTGTCAATGTGAGGAACCAAACTTTTATAGTAACATCGGGATATGTCACGGACAGCTGCATGAGCCTTTCCATTCAAGTTCAAGGCAGTACTTGATAGAAGCTAGCTGTTATAGGTGTACCAAATAATGGGGACACTCCAGGTTGGCATACATTGGATTCAGTGCGCCAGTATGTTGATACAACTGTTGTATCTGCAGAGTCTGAGTAGTGTCATAAAGTTATGTAAAGCTTGCACTGCATTTCAATTATGCAGGATTTGAATGGGGTTCTTATGGAAATTCCCCATGGGGATTGCCGTGCTCAACTCCAATTGATCATATGCATAGTTTCTACTTAGCATGGCTCTTTACACAATCTGTATACTTATATATGGTTGCAGCCACGAGACAATGTTTAAATGTTTAAAAATAATAGCCAGGAGATATACGTACATCCCTGAATATACCTTAACGTATCATATTAACGTCATCCCGTTCCAGTGACCTGTGTGCCCAATATTTCCTTAATTACTTACAATGAACCGCTTCGGTATCGTCGATCATGACATAACCATGTGCAACTAGTTCTTTTAAGGTGTAGATGAGCCCGTGCACTGCATATGGTGGTGCATCTGTCGCACTCATCCGAAGAGGTGAGTCTAACAGCGCTTCTCGTTTTATGGCCCCTGAAGCTTGAAGTCTGATCGACAAATGACATCATGGTTACAGACAGGTAAAAAGCCAGGTCAAGCACAGTAATATTCCTAACATAATAGTCGATGATGGTGGGGGTATTGAAGGGGCCTGCTATTCGGGCCACTTGGGCATGCTGTAGTTGCAGGCGCCTAATTGAGCGGCAGTGCTGTTGAGACCAGGTCAGTTTCTAATACCCTGTTATCAGAGTTCATGGTACTCTGTTATCATGGCTTCCATTCAAAGTTTCAAATTTTGACATCCCTCGGTTCGTTCCATCTCATCATCACTTGCACTGCACCTAGACCCACCAATGAGCGCCAAGATATGGAATTTTCTTGAGCCCGGGCCCGACACATATAGGGACAGCAGTGCTAGTGAGAGTCGATCTGGAATAATGAGATCACGGAAGAATGATCAACGAGAAGAGATTTTATCTGGGAAGGGTCAAAGACCACACGGTGTACGAGGCGGAGATAGTCGGAATGATACTCGCAGTCCGGCTACTAAGGGAGTCAAGAGGCACAACCCCAATGACACGTGGTACGGTAGACAACCAAGCGGCAATAATAATGACAAGTTCCTTCCACTCCCAACCGGGACACTACCTCGTCGACATGCTCCATGACGAGCTTAGAGAGCTTCGCCCAGAAGACGACTGAAGGAAGCTAGTAATCAGATGGACCCCGGGACAAAAGGGCATAGAGGGCAACGGAGCAGCGGACGAGCAGGCGAAGAGAGCAGCGAGAGGCAAAGCATCAGACGGCAGAGCCCTCCCCGAATCTCTACGCACGAAAGCTTTCACCCCCACAGTCCTTCCTCAAAGCACTGACACCAGCAAGAGATAGATTCCAAAAGGCGAAGATGACTTCTATGATGGTGATTTCAACGTGCGGATCTGGGGGAAATGGCACAGGGGTATGGAGCTGTATGATGGGAGGACCGTTGGGTGGGCTCGAAGAATCTTGAGGTTCAAATGAGTAGATGGTCAGAAAGCACCACAAATTATGCAGGCTGACCTGATGAGCCAAGCCTATGTATGACAAAGTCGAATACCTCATCTGCTGAAGGCCGAAGTTCAGATCTGAATTGCAGACATTTTTGAATGATGTCTTAATCTGAGTCCATTATTGCAGGGTGGCCATCATGGCTCTGCGGACTACAACCTTGACATTTCAGACCATAAATATGCCACTCCAACTTTTGAGACTTGACCTCAGACCAAGGGTGCCGAGAGAATCTTGTTCAATGAGTCCTCGACTCAACATTTTATGATTGAACATCCGAAGCATTGTGCAACCACAAGAGTATATATCCGTTTTTTCCAAACATAGCTCACTGACATCATCTGAGTAGTGGATTGCACCTGCATGTATCGATGTTGCAGCTAAATGTGACTAGTTGACTGATCGAGAAAGGGCAGGACAACAGTGGAAAGGCCAAAATCGATTAGCTTCGCGTGGCTTCCCTCGTCGATCAGTATATTCGCCTACAGTTTTATCAGTTTATAAGGATACCTCAGCAGCTGCGGGCTCACCCCTGTTATATCCCCGTGCACAATAGGCACCGAGTGCACTGCACCCATGGTAGGTTACCCGAACACCTTTAGAATATATATGAAACTGACAGTAACAAAGTCCAGCGCTGACATCCTCCAGCTTCCAACTTCGAGTCAGTCTCGACAAGTGAAAGGATGTAGTGAAAATTCTACTTACCATGCGTGAATGAAATGAAAATGTACGTCATGCCTTCGAAATTTGACACGGAGAATCATGTTCTCGATTTGTACTCAATCACATCGTTCGAGTAGGTGTTACATTGACATCATCCGTGGACCTCAGTTCATCATATTGTCCGTCTCGCTGTCGACCGTGCTCAAGTAGACCCAAGCCACATTTACATGTACAATATAGTATTGTCGTACTTTCGCCTACCTTCACTAGTTCGTTTCCATCATTTATCAGATTACTTTCTCGCCCGTTCACTTCTATCGCCTCCAGCGTTTTGTATTTTGTGCTAAATGATCGATACCAGTATGGATCATCTATAGATAAGAGCAGCAAGGCTATCGATCTCAGTCTGGTTCTATCATGCCGACCAGCCATCGACAACATGTGAATACACGTACTTGGAGTTTACACCCATTTCTCCTCTCCTTGTCCACAATGTTCTTCCAAAGTCTCTCCCCATCACGGACGTAGAAGATCGAGACTTGCGAAGGCCAGCACTTGTTGGAAGCTCACAGGAATTCTTGGTCTCCAACACCCTCCGCGCATTCGGGCGTTCCTATAAAACAGCATTAGTTGGGCTCCGATAGACAGGTCTTTGTTGATCAGTCCAAGTGAAATGGGCGATAAGTATATCGAGAAAGGATGGTCCTGACGATAGGCTATACCCTTAGCCACGCGCCTCAGGGCAAACTCCAACCTGCTCCAACGTTGACTTCATGTGCGAGACATCGGGGCACCACGGACTCTTCAGAGTTCCGGGAAACCTAGCTTGCAGATCGTAAACATGACGGGCCGACGACGTGACTGAACTTGGTATGAGATAAAATTGAGGAGCTCAGCATTTGAGATCTGAGACATTGCGAAGACAAGTGTTGAAATTTTGCAGCCACTTGCGACGAACATCGGACTTCTAATTCTCTGAGTCTTGTCGTCATCATTGACAACCACCACCGCCCCGAGTTCATCGTCCTTCAAGCTTCAAGTTACACCGAGTCACGTTTCACACGTGCATATCGCATATATAGCTTCACTCCAGTAACATAGCTGCAGCAATGTCACGTTTGAGGAGTTCATTCGATCGAGGTTAGTAATGCACGAATATGGAAGGCGACAATGATAGGAGGCCCATAGGTATGCATGTATACCACCCAACCTCGAGTCCCCTCACGTCCTGCAGCTGTCTGTTCGATGATCGTCTTCTATTAGGTCCAACTTTGGAGTATTGTTCATTTCGTTATCTCGAATACAGCGACCATGGCTTCCTTCAAATCAACCAACCATCCAAGACATTGTACAAGCAGTCGTCCTTCTTGAAAAGGTGAAGGAGCCTTACCTCCCACCCCTGTAAGTTGTGTTCTCTGGTAGTGGCCCGAGCTTTTACTGACTACATAAAACGCCAACAGCAATCACAATAAACTGCGCAGGGATATTGCCATCTCGGATCTTGAGCCCATCCACACAAGGCTTAACCGGATGAACGAAACACTGGTTCGGATGACGGATGATTCCAGGATCCGTCTGGAGCAACGGCTTGACTCTGATTCCGTTTGGCAGGGGCTCCAACATGTGGAGCAGGCATTGGAACCTCAACCAAGTGAGCGTCGACAGCGGTTCGGCCACCTAGAGCGGTCACTCCGCACTGGGTATGATAATTTTGATACTTCGACAATCGCTACTCATGTCAATAACGTAGTTTTATGACAGGAACCACCCTTTCAATATATTCTGAACGTCGATATACAACATCTAATCCTGCTCAATTGGCATCTGCTCGAGCCACTTGTTCAAGTGATCCAAACAGCATTTTGTATAGAGTCGACTAGTACTATGCATGGTAAGGGCACTCGTTGTTCCTGAGCTGATCATCGCATGGGCTATGCCCCAGTTGCTGGCAATTACCCAGGCTATTTCAATGTTTAACGTCCCCAGGAGCTATCTGAAAGTGAGTCGTAGTA
Source organism: Suillus americanus (assembly GCA_016695465.1). Taxonomy (NCBI): domain Eukaryota; kingdom Fungi; phylum Basidiomycota; class Agaricomycetes; order Boletales; family Suillaceae; genus Suillus; species Suillus americanus. Next base: position 265,579 of record MU177904.1, read on the forward strand.
TGTTCGTGGGAGCTGGTGTGTACTTCTTTAACTAACGAGCGTGCCAGAACACCTGTAGAACAATATGAAGTTTCACTTGACATCTTGTCTCGCATCCACGTCTATATCGAAGTTCCCACACAGCATTCTGAAGGTGAGTTGTTTGCACTTTGTTTCTTTCTTCAGTAGGTCATATTCCTGTAGCAGGATATGCGGGCACTCAGATCCTTGCGGGGCGATCCAAAACGTGGTTGAAGGCTTGTTTTTTCAGAGCAATCGCAAGGCAAGTCTCACTTCGAATCATTTGTTCATTTGCGACTCATTTGCATCCGTGGATTATACATGGACTCAAACATGCAGCTTCTTTGCGTTCACGGGTAGTTTCACACTCAATATGATCGGGGAACTCTACCACAGCCTGACAAGGTACTTAAGCTGATATGTGAATGGTGCATTGATGCCCTGACGACTGTGGCTTCCCCGGCGCCTCTGAAGATGATTGACAATGCCCGTGGAGATCGTTGTTGCAGTCTTTGACCCAGTTTCTCGACTCATTGCCCATAAGTATCCCCTGCGACGCCACAGTTTCAACATTTCGATGGCAGCACACACCGAAATACTGGGGACGGCATTGCTCTTGCGTTCGCTAGATATGTTATGTCAGCCGATCATACTCAGGCAAGAGCATCCTGACGTTTGAAAATGAAGGTGTGAATTTTCTCGTACGGTATATGATGAATGCACGATGAAATACTTTCATCACCAACCGTTCAGGAGAAAACTCTTGAATCGTCTTTCGATGACGCGGTGAGCTACCAGGACTGGGAAATCCACGCCAAAGGAAGCATAGATGACGTTCAGTCACCATGATATGCACGAAGCGCACAAGACTAACATCGATTAATGACCGCTCCAGGACTGCTAAGAAAGAAGAGTCGTGATCGGCTGAAAACTCCACCCACTGAACCAACGACCCAGTTTGACACTAATTGGCCGAAGAGAAGGCAAGTTAAATCCTGCCGTTGAACATGTAGCAGGCCTGGATCATCCCTATCGACTGCGCGGAAGGTATTCATCATTGACACTATTATAACAGATGCTCATATGTATATGTACACGTTTAGTTGGGCCTCATCAAACCCGTTCTTGAGGCGGGAGGATACTGTGGCGATCGACTTGAGGATGCCGATGAGTGGATACACTGACAAGGCACGGTTCATTTAGGTAGAATACCTCAAAGGGTGTCAATTGTTCGGGCATATACAATTGGACAGTGACAACTGCTCGCCCAGCCCTTGAAAAACTGTGATCAGCACAATATTCCATAGGTTACTCATGATAGCTTCATTGTGTGAGAGATTTTGCTTGTAAATCTCGTCGCAGGTGTGCAGCAAATGCGCCACAGTCTCAAAGCCCCAGTTTTTTTGAATATTGATCTGATCTAGGAAGTCGACAAGTGAGTGGCACTTTCAGGAATTACATGTGATTTATGATACGAACCGTTTCGAGTAGGATGCAACTTGTGATCGTCCAAGTGAGATATTCAACTCTACTAGGCAATGTTCATCCGGCTGCATGAAGTCTGGTTGTGCTCTATACAGATTAAAAGCTCACCAGGTGGAATTATAATCGTAGATATGTTGAAATAATGAAACGTTGGTTTTCAAGTTGAAGGCATATAATGACGTGAACCATTACCAGCCTTTGGAATCTCTTGTGTATGTTGCAGCAGTGGGGCCGACACATGCCAGTGCAGCCACATGTACTTCATTACCGCGATTTAGTTGTACATAGGGTTACAAGGCAAGCAGCACAACTCAGCACGGCTTCCAGTTAGCAGTGAAAGACAGAGGGGGCGCTGTCACTAGTAGAATACCGGTCAGGACTCCTGCGAACCGAAGAATGTCAAAGTTCGAACAAAGAATCGACGTGCTCATCGACAAGCATCATACTAGCACCGTGAGATAGCAACTTGAAGGAGTTTTCAAGAGTGTGTGTTATATTGTTGGAGACAGATGGACCAGCTGCAACGGTGTGGTTGGTTTGAGCTCACTGACAGCCCAATGAAGAAGTTGAAGAATCGATATCATAAATTAAAGTACTCGAATTGCGAATTTGCACTGCGGCTACTTGTCACTAACATATATGTAAGGACGGAACATAATTTGCCATGATCCCGCGGAACCGACTCGCGTCCACCTTGCGTACGCGCTCCACGGCCCTGCATTCCAATCACTTGAACACTCCCGATCTGAAGTACTTATGCATCATGCACGACCATTAACTTCGCTTGTCACAGTGCTGCGAAAGCCAGGCTCTCAATTATCGTACATTTCACTGATGCCTACCAGTAAAATACAAATAGTGAACGGGATGTATACGATACACCCCAAAGCGACATCCAATAATGCGCTTACTAGCACTTTTCTGCTTCTTCTTCTACCTCATTGGAGTAATCCAAGCTGCACCTACAACAACTAGCGACAGTTTTGAAGCCCCATCATTCACGACAAGAACCCGATGGACAATCGTCTCCAGCTCCGTTCTCACTCTATTTGCGTGTATCTACACTGCCATTCACCCTAATATTCCGAGTCCCAAAGACAACACCCTTCGTATCCTACGGCGGCGACTTGGGATCATGATAATAGCACTAATGGCTCCTGAACTAGTTGTTGCATGGGCTATGCGTCAGTCGTTCAGTGCTCGTCAAGTTACAAGACAGTTCAAGAAATCGGGGTATCCCAGCATTGGTCCGAAGTCGGGGTCTGATGATGAAGGTGAGTTGTACTTTTGGAAATTCTACATCTCATAATTTACAATACACGTCCTTAGAAAAGGAATCTGATGAAGTACCTCAGCCTCGCCTCCTTCGCTTCTTTCGCCTCCATCGCATCTTTCGCCTCCTTCACTTCTTTCGCCTCCTTCTCATAGTGCTTGCTAAATGTGCATTATTTGTGCCGGCGTTTCTTTGGCATTTCCCTAGTGCTCTCACGAGGCGGGTCAAGGGGTTGTTTAAGGCTAATCTCTCAGAGATATCTGAAGGTGGGCCCAGTTCGCACTCACCCAAACGCTGATTCATGTGCATCCTTAGATTATACGTGGACTCAGACACACAGCCTCTTTGTGCTTATGGGCGGTTTCATGCTTTATGTGGACGGGAACCCCTACCACACACTACAGCCTGACGAGGTCCTCAGCCTGATACGTGACAAGTGTATCGACGCCCCTACCTTGACAGAAACCCAAATCCAGGACAGGAGCAAAGCTAATGCGATATCGAAAGGATTGATCGTCATTCAAGTGGCCTGGTTTGTTGTGCAACTCATCACCCGCGCCATCTATCACCTCGAAACCACCCAGCTCGAAGTAGGGACACTCGCTTTTGCGGTTCTCAATTTCCTAACTTATGCTGTGTGGTGGAACAAGCCTCTCAATGTGCAATGTCCACATCCAGTGTACTGGAAGTCTACCGAATCAAGGCCAGAGAATTACATTCAGTACGTATACACCTCAGCAATTATACCGCTGCTGATTATGTCTGCCTCAGTGCCATTGATAGAGATGAACTCGATCGGCTTGGGATCTTGGCTCCAGTTCTCCGCCCAATTATAGAACTGGCGGGCTTGCTCAGTGCTGTTCCTACATCTCGAAAGCTCCGAGTTCTAACATTTGATGGCAGCATCAAACTCGATGATTTGGATACAGTTGCTATTGTGCTTGCTGGATTGCTCATGGCAATCACATTTGGCGGCATCCACTGTATGGCTTGGTCTTTTGCCTTCCCCACATACCTGGAACAATTGCTATGGCGCATCAATGCCGTCGCTATAACTTGCACACCCTGGTTTTGTGTCTTCACTTTATTTATCTTTAACGTCTTGGACATACCGCCTGTGGTGTACCTTATTGTCTATGTATTATATGTCACGTTGTATGTCGCAGCACGTGCCATCCTCTTGGTACTTATGTTCACCACTTTGCGCAAACTTTCTCCTGACGCATACAAGGTGGTGTCGTGGACTAGTTTAGTGCCTCACTTGTAGTTCTCGATCATGGTACTTGTGATACACTTCATACTTTTGTAATGATATTCAGCTGTAGCGTTCTTGTCGTCGATGACGGAGGTAGGTACATACTACATAAGTATTAAGTTGTTGCGCAACCGCTATGAACGACGCGATCACATGACCTTGCACGTTTGGCATGACACGAACCGAACAAACTCGCAGTGCTCCAGTCTTCTGAACTTGCTCATCACTGTTGAAGTCCGAGCGATCCGAGTATAGAGAGAGTGAGGAAGCCGAAGGATCCGGCTGATAGGTACGAGCGGGAGAGATAGGTCCGAGCGCATGAGCCGAAGTGGCCAATAGGCTGCGCCCGAATGACGTCGGCCTATGCAGTCCAATATACATATGTCAGAAATTTTCCTTCTTCGTTCCTTACTTACCTGGTATAAGACCAAGCACCCATCAGACGCGCACATCTCAGTTCATATTGAAACTGAGATGTGAGTACCTAAAAATCATGTATGTCAGCGTTAGCTGACCAAAAACCATAGCGTACCTTTGTGTTCTAGGTACTATGCACATTAATATAATGAGTTCAGATTGAAACTGAGATCGTACCTTTGTGTTCTAGTGTTCTAGCTCCCTCTCTCCCCGTTCGCTCGCCTGTCATCACGACAATCACCAATGCACCATGGACAGCAGCGAAATAGAGCTGTTTGGTAAGACTGATGCGGCATACAGATGACTAATGAGTAGGTAGCAGCGTTCCCGATCGACCAGGAGCTACCTTCAAGTTTGGGCGCGAGTCGCGCGACCCAACATGCAGCACCCGTCTCTGTTATACAGATGTCAGTGCTCTGCACGCAGAAATTGTGTTTCTGGACAGACAGGTGCATGACTTATTTGCCTATAATACCCACATGCGCTGATATCTTTAGAAATAAACCATTTGCGTTGGCAGGCTTTCAATCCTCGTTGCCTTCCCTCAAAAGACGGTTGTGGAAGGAGTAAAAGTTTAAGGAAGAGAGCGTGGGGGCCGGGTTGGGAAGGACGCTAATGAGTAAGAAGACAAACACAAAAGGTAAGCACTTTTTTTTCTTTGTTGAAGCTGGGACGTCAAATATGTGGATGACATGGAGTGTTTGGATAGCATTGAGAATTGATTCAAGCTTTTATAAGTTGATATGGGGTACATATATGTAGGCGCATGGGGAGCTTATCACATTTGTTTGGATCCTTGCATCGCCTGCCTCTCCTCGCTTCCCTTTCCTTGGTGCAACCATTTGCGCTGACAGGCTTTTAATCGTCGTTGTCTTTGGCAAATCACGCCTCACCATCGACGGCTGTAAATGGAGTGAAGGCCAGACTCTGGAGAACATGAGTGAGTGAACAGGAGAAGATAGTGAGTGCATGGCTTATCTTATCGAGGTGGGGGGTTGGACATGCGGATAATGGGAGTGTACAGCCGGCGTTTTGGATTGATTTGATTTTCTGTGAGCTGATACAGGGTGGATATATGTGAGCACACGGGGAGCTCATCCTCTTCCTAGTGAAACCCGGTGATTCATCCCCTCTTGAATCGTCTTTGACGTGGTGACTTACCAGGACTGGGAAATGCACACGCCGAAGGAAGCATAGGTTGTTATGGAGACGCTCAGTCACTATGATATACACAAAGGACGCGCGCATGACTGATACCAATGGCTGCTCTAAGATTGCTAAGAAAGAAGAGTCGTGATCGGCTGAAAACTCCTCGCTGAACCCACGACCCAGTCTGACGGTAGCTGGCGGAAGAATTAAATCCTGTCGTTGAACATGCGTTAGGCCTGGTTCATCACTGTCAACTGCGCAGAAGGTATTTATCGTTGACGCTATTAGAACAGACGCTCATATGTATATATACACGTTTAGTTGGGCTTCATCGAACCTGTTCTTGAGGCGCCAGAAAGCTTTCGATGATGTGGCGATCGACTTGAGGGTGCCGATGAGTGGATACACTGACAAGGTGCGGTTATGACTCGAACAGTTTCGAGTAGAATGCAACTTGCGATCGTCCGAGGAGAAACTACAAGGATATTTAACGCTACTAGGCTAAGGGCATTGTCGCAATATTCATCCGGCTGCATGAAGTCTGGTTGTGTTCTATGCAGATTAAAAGCTCACCAGGTGGAATTATAGTAGCAGATAGAAGTCTGCGATTGGAATAATGAAACATTGGTTTTCAAGCTGAAGGCATATACTGATGTACATCATTACCAGCATCTGGAATCTCTTGCGTATACCGCAGTAGTGTAAGCTGGGAATGATGGGGGTCGACACATGCTAGCGCCGCATGTACTTCATTACCGATTCAGTTGTACATACGGTTACAAGGCAAACACCACAACTCAACACGGCCGCCACTTAGCAATGAAAGACAGAGGGGGCGCTGTTACTGCCAGTCAGGACTCCTGCGAACCAAGACGTCAAAGTTCGAACAAATAATCGATATGCTCATCGACAACCATACCGCTGTGACATAGCAAGCAGTTTTTAAAAAGTGTATCACATTGTTGGGGACAGATAGAAGTTTGGTTCACTTGAGCTCATGTGTGAGGCCTTGAGGTGTCACGAGAATCGAAGTTGAGATAAATTTAGTAATGCATTTGATTCATTGCAAATTTGCACTGCAATGTATGCACGATTATTACTTTCCATATGTACATCCACTTGTCATGCCGGCGGGCATACTGTCATACTGCAGGCCTTGAGATGACATCCCCTAGTAAAATACAAATAGCGAGCATGGTGCAGTTGTATTCTCCTCAAGTGACATCCAATAATGCGCTTACTTGCACTCTTCTTCGTCTTCGTCTATCTTGTTGGGGTCATCCAAGCTGCACCTAGTACAACAAATACAACAAATATTACTATTAGCGACAATTTTAAAGCCCCATCATTGGCATTCACGACCAGAAGCCTATGGACAATCGTCTCCAGCTCCGTTCTCACTCTATTTGCTTGTATATGCAGTGCCATTCACCCTAATATTCCGAGCCCTGATGACAGTCCTCATGCTATCATGCGGCGGCGACTTGGCATCATGATAATGGCACTGATTGCTCCCGAACTGATCGTCACCTGGGCTATGCGTCAATGGGTCAGCGCTCTCCGTGTTACAAGACGGTTTAAGGAATTAAGGTATCCCCACGTTAGCCCGCAAAGTGAGTTGTCACTGCTTTTGGAAACTCTGCATCTCACAACTGACTGTACACATCCTTAGAAACGTATTCCTTTGATGTACCTGAGGTTAAGGTTGAACGTGAAAATCGCTTCCTTTGCTTCCTTCGTTCCTTTCAAGTTCGCGACCTTCTCATACTAGCTAAACGTGTGCCATCTGCGTTGGTGTTTCTTTGGCATTTCCCTGGTGCTCTTGCGAGGTGGATCAAAAGGTCGATTAAGGCCCATTTCCAAAAGAAATCTGAAGGTAAGCCCAATTCGTGCTCACCCAAACATTGACTCAAATGTATGCTTAGATTATACGTGGACTCAGACGCACAGCTTCTTTGTGCTGATGGGTGGCTTCATGCTTTATGTGGATGAGAAACCCCGCCTTACACTACATCCTGATCACATGCTCAAACTGATACATGAAAAGTATATCGACGCCCCTGCCCTGACAGCAAAGCAGATCCACGACAGGAGCAAAGGCAATGCAATATCAAAAGGATTGGTCATGATTCAGGTGGCCTGGTTTGTTATGCAGCTCATCACCCGCGCCATCTATCACCTCGAAACTACCCAACTCGAAGTGGGGACACTCGCTTTTGCAGTTCTCAATTTCCTAACTTATACTTTTTGGTGGAACAAGCCTCTCGATGTGCAGTCTCCACATCCAGTGCACTTGAAGTCGGGGTCATGGGAAGAGTGTAAGTGTCACAATGTTGAACCTGAGTATGTATGCGCATCAACAATTGTACTGCTGGTGCTGATTTCTGCATTAGTGTCAATGAATTCGGCTGGCTTGGGTTGGTTGTTCCGGGCGTCCGCCTCGAGAAGCTTCAAACGTTGGATGCTCCGGGCGTCCGCCACTTCGAGAAGTTTAAAATCTTGGTTCCAATCTTCGGTCCAATTGCAGAGTTGATAGGCTTGCCTTACAAATCTCTAGATCTCCGAGTTCCAACATTTGATGGCAGAATCAAACTCGGAAAATCGAACAAGAGAGTTCTTTTCCTTGCTGGATTGTTTATTGCAATTATATTTGGTGCCATCCATTGTATGGCTTGGTTTTTTGCCTTCCCCACGTACCAAGAACAGGTGCTATGGCGTATGAGTGCCATCGCTATAACTTTCACACCTGTGGTTTGTTTTCGTATCTACTTCTTACCCGGTTCAGTACAGTACATCCTGGGGGTTGTATATGATCTGATTTGTCTCGCGTTCGTCATATTATACATCACAGCTCGTGCCGTCCTCTTGGTACTTATGTTCACCACTTTACGCAATCTTCCTCCTGATGCATACGAGGTAGTGTCGTGGACTAGTTTGGTGCCACACTTGTAGTTCTTGATCGTGGTACTTATGATATACTTTCATACTTTGTAATGATATTCAGATGCGGCATTCTTGTGGACCGTCACGGTGGTCGACGATAGAGCTACATCCATGACACGATCACATGACCTGCACGTGTGGCATGATGCGAAAAACTCTATCTAAAATTCTCTAAATCTTGAACTTGCTCATCACCATAGACAGCAGCGAAATGGGGTTGTTTGGTACGCTGCAGCTGATGAAATGGACGACTGATGAGCAGGTAGCAGCATTTTCAATCGATGAGGAGACAGTTATTTTTGGCCGCGACTCGTCATGCGACGTGCGCCTCTATTACCCAGAGATCAATGCTCTGCACGTTGAAACTGTGTTTCCAGAAAGAAAGGTGCGTAGATTATTTTTCCATAATACCTACGTACACTGGCATATTTAGAGGTAAACCATTTGCGCTGGCAGGCTTTCAATCCTCGTCGTCTTTGGCAAAGCACGCCTCACCATCGACGGCTGTAGATGGAGTGAAGGCCGGATTCTGGAGGACACAAGTGAGTGAGAAGGAGAAGATGGTGAGTGCACAGCTTAATTTTTCGAGGCGGGGAGTCAGATTTATGGATGATGGGAGCAAACAGTTGGCGTTTTGAATTGGCTTGATTTTTATAAGCTGATACAGGCTACATGTACGTGGGCACATGGAGAACTCGTCTTGTTTGCCTAGCCTCTTCCTTGCGCATAGTCCGCCTATCTTCGCTTCTCTTTCATTGCGCAACGTCATAAGCTTACCGGTGTCCCATCTCCCAGTGACGCGTCTTTCAGATAGTCACCACATCTGGCGTCCTGTATCGTCCACGAAATCCCTGAGTTCATTACCCACCAATATACCAATCGTCTGCTAGGGCGTGCAGGTTGTATCTGTGTGCCTTGGCATGGAGTCGTAGAGACCTTCCGATTCCCTCTTTCCAATGCAAGCTGACAAACCAAAACACAGGAGGCGCTTTGCTGACAGTACTAATTTTATCTTGAAGAGGATAATATAATTCTCGGCCCTCTGCATTTTAGCATGGCCTGAAGGCCACTATGCTTCGGCTGACTGCATACGGTATACGCTGTAGTGGTGCAGACTCAGAGCCAATTCATCAATCAAGCACATGGCGCAAACATCTCGATGCTGTACACGCACGCGTTGTCATGATCTTTCTGCTCGAGTTCCACTACGCCCACACCGACAGATGGGAACACGCTACGGCGGTTGTCCTCCCTATGTCCTAAACACGCTGTAGTCTTAATTCTATCGTGCATGCGTGCCAACTTATGACTGGTGTGATCTCGCATTATTGATGAGAGTGGGAAGGCTGCAGGACCAGCGTCTATCGTGCAGACCAACCACTAACAATGTGGAAATACACGAACACGCGGTTTGCCCTGAACCCAACAACTTATTGGAGGTTTATCTCAGATAGCAGAACGGGTACACTGAAGCCTGCTGAAAGATCTGTTCAACTATACGCCGCACCGACAAAATCTAGCCAAGTGTCTCGTGCTGTGTCGTGGAGCGGTGAACCTGACCACGACGTCTTGAGAAACCCGGCTTGAGTATTTCTTCGTCGCATTAATCTGCTAGAGCGAGAATCATCTGTACGGATAACAGCCGAACAGGCAACAAGAATGAGAATGAAACCAAGCGTACCATTGATACGCAAGACAGTACGCCCTGCGCCACCTGCACATATACGGATGTACCTGTGAAACTGGGTTGATTCGACCGCGATCGAAAGGATGTTGTGGATCAGGACAGCAGCGAAATAGAACTGTTTAGTAAGGCTGATGCGGCAAACAGATGACTAATGAGTAGGCAGCAGCATTCCCGGTCCACCAGGAGATAGCTACCTTCAAGATTGGGCACGACCCAACATGTAGCACTCGTCTCCGTTATACAGAAGTCGGTGCTCTGCACGCGGAAATTATGTTTCTGGACAGACAGGTGCGTGACTTATTTGCCTATAATACTCACACGCGCTGATATCTTTAGAAATAAAACATTTGCGTTGGCAGGCTTTCAATCCTCGTCGCCTTTGGCAAAGCTTGCCCCTCAACAGATGGTTGTGGAAGGAGTGAGGGTTTGAGGAGGAGAGCGCGGGGGCCGGGTTGAGAAGGACACTAATGAGTAAGAAGACGAACACACAAGGTGAGCACTTTTTTTTCTTTGTTGAAGCTGGGACATCAGATATGTGGATGACATGGAGTGTTTGGATAGCATTGAGAATTGATTCAAGCTTTTATAAGTTGATATGGGGTACATATATGTAGGCCCATGGGAAGCTTATCATATTTGCTTGGATTCTTGCATCGCCTGCCTCTCCTCGCTTCCCTTTCCTTGGTGCAACCATTTGCGCTGACGGGCTTTTTATCATCGTTGTCTTTGGAAAATCACGCCTCACCATCGACGGCTGTAAATGGAGTGAAGGCCAGACTCTGGAGAACACGAGTGAGTGAACAGGAGAAGATAGTGAGTGCATGGCTTATCTTATCGAGGTGGGGGGGTTGGACATGCGGATAATGGGAGTGTACAGCCGGCGTTTTGGATTGATTTGATTTTCTGTGAGCTGATACCGGGTGGATATATGTGAGCACACGGGGAGCTCATCCTCTTCCTAGTGAAACCCGGTGATTCATCCCCTCTTGAATCGTCTTTGACGTGGTGACTTACCAGGACTGGGAAATGCACACGCCGAAGGAAGCATAGGTTGTTATGGAGACGCTCAGTCACTATGATATGCACAAAGGACGCGCGCATGACTGATACCAATGGCTGCTCTAAGATTGCTAAGAAAGAAGAGTCGTGATCGGCTGAAAACTCCTCGCTGAACCCATGACCCAGTCTGACGGTAGCTGGCGGAAGAATTAAATCCTGTCGTTGAACATGCGTTAGGCCTGGTTCATCACTGTCAACTGCGCAGAAGGTATTTATCGTTGACGCTATTAGAACAGACGCTCATATGTATATATACACGTTTAGTTGGGCTTCATCGAACCTGTTCTTGAGGCGCCAGAAAGCTTTCGATGATGTGGCGATCGACTTGAGGGTGCCGATGAGTGGATACACTGACAAGGTGCGGTTATGACTCGAACCGTTTCGAGTAGAATGCAACTTGCGATCGTCCGAGGAGAAACTACAAGGATATTTAACGCTACTAGGCTAAGGGCATTGTCGCAATATTCATCAGGCTGCATGAAGTCTGGTTGTGTTCTATGCAGATTAAAAGCTCACCAGGTGGAATTATAGTAGCAGATAGAAGTCTGCGATTGGAATAATGAAACATTGGTTTTCATGCTGAAGGCATATACTGACGTGCATTATTACCAACATTTGGAATCTCTTGCGTATACCGCAGTAATGTAAGGTAATAATGGTGGGGGTCGACACATGCCAGTGCCGCATGTACTTCATTACCGATTCAGTTGTACATATGGTTACAAGGCAAATACCACAACTCAACACGGCCGCCAGTTATCAATGAAAGACAGAGGGGGCATTGTTACTGCCAGTCAGGACTGCTGCAAACCAAAGGCGTTGAAGTTCCGAGAACAAAGAATCGACATGCCAACTATACCACTGTGACATAGCAAGGAGTTTTCAAAAGTGCGTTACATTGCAGGACAGCGGAGACACATGAAAGTCGGGTTCATGAGTCATATATTCATAGCCCGATCGAGAATCGGAGTCGAGATAAATTAAAACACTTGATTTATGCAAATTTGTGCTACCTATCCACAATTATTACTTCCCATATGTCTGAACGTGTCGGGAAAGCATGCCGATATACTACCCTGAGATGATGGGCCCCGTAGTAAAGTACAAATAGTGAGCATGATATATTCTCCTCAAGTGACATCCAATAATGCGCGTACTAGTAGTACATTTCTTCGTCTTCGTCTACCTTGTTGAACTCATTCAAGCTGCACCTACAACAAATGCAACAAATACAACAACTAACGACAGTTTTAAAGCCCCATCATTCACAACCAGAACCATATGGTCCATCATCTCCAGCTCTGTTCTCACTCTATTTGCGTGTATATGCAGTGCCATCCACCCTAATATTGCGAGTCCCAAGGACAGTCCTCATGATATCCTACGGCGGCGACTTGGGACCATGATAATGGCACTAATTGCTCCTGAACTGATGGTCACATGGGCTATGCGTCAGTGGTTCAGCGCTCGTCGAGTTACACTCAAGTTCAAAAAATCGGGGTACTATCCCAGAGCTGGTCCAGAGTCTGAAGGTGAGTTGTGCTTTGGAAAAGTCTGCATCTCACAACTCACCATACACGTCCTTAGAAAAGGAGTCTGATAAAGCTCCTGAGCAACATGAAAATTGCTTCCTTCGCTTCTTTCGCCTCCTTCTCATAGCTCTTGCTAAAGTTGTATCATCTGTGCCGGCGTTTCTATGGCATTTTCCTGGTGCTCTTGCAACGTGGATCAAGAAGTCGATTAAGGCTTATTTCGCAGAGCAATCTGAAGGTAAGTCCCATTTATGCTCATCGAAATGTTGACTCATGTGCACCCTTAGATTATACGTGGACTCAGACGCACAGCTTCTTTGTGCTGATGGGTGGTTTCATGCTCTATGTGGATGATGAACCCTACCTTACACTACGGGCTGATTACATTCTCGAACTGATACGCGAGGGATGTATCGACGCCCCTACCCTAACGGCAAAGCAGATCCACGACAAGAGCAAAGGCAATGCAATATCGAAGGGATTGATCATGCTTCAGGTGGCCTGGTTTATCATGCAGCTCATCACCCGCGCCATCTATCACCTCGAAACCACCCAGCTCGAAGTGGGGACACTCGCTTTTGCAGTCCTCAATTTCCTAACTTATGCTGTGTGGTGGAACAAGCCTCTCAATGTGCAATGTCCACATCCAGTGTACTGGAAGTCGACCAAATCAAGGCCAGAATATCACATCGAGTATGTATGTGGCCTCAACAATTATACTGCTGCTGATTATGTCTGCCTTAGTGTCAGTACATCACCTTGGCCTAGGTTCTTGGCTCCAGTCCTCCACTTCGCTCAGCATAAGATCTTAGCTCCAATTGTCAGCCCGATTGCAGAATTGATCGCTTTGCCTTACATTCCCACATCCGGAAAGCTCCGAGTTCCAACATTTGATGGCAGCATCAAACTCGAAGGTTCGGACAAGACAGTTCTTCGGCTTACTGCATTGCTTATGGCAACCATATTTGGCGCCATCCATTGTATGGCTTGGTTTTTTACCTTCCCCACATACCAGGAACAGGTACTATGGCGCATGAGTGCTGTCGCTATAACTTTCACACCTTTACTTTGTTTTCGTGTCTACTTCTTACGCGGTTTATTACAATATATCCTGGGGATTGTACAGTTTCTGACTTGTTTTGCATTTGTCATATTGTACATCACAGCTCGTGCCATCCTTTTGGTACTTATGTTCACCACTTTACGCAATCTTCCTCCTGACGCATACAAGGCGGTGTCATGGACTAGTTTAGTGCCGCACTTATAGTTCTTGATCGTGGTACTTGTGATATACTTTATATTTTTGTAATGATATTCAGATGCGGCATTCTTGTGGTTGGCGATGGAGCCAGGTACATGACGCGATCACATGACCTGCACGTGTGGCATCACGCTTGAAGCCTTTAAGTTATTAACTTGCTCATCACCATAGACGGCAGCGAAATGGGGTTGTTTGGTACGCTGCAGTTGATGAAACGGATGACTGATGAGCAGGTAGCAGCATTCTTGATCAATGAGGAAACAATTACCTTTGGCCGCGACACGTCATGCAACGTGCGCCTCTATTATCCAGAGATCAATGCTCTGCACGTTGAAACTGTGTTTCCAGAAAGAAAGGTGCGTAAATTATTTTCGTACACTGACATCTTTTGAAATAAACCATTTACGCTGGCAGACTTCTTTGGCGAGGCACAGCCCACTATCGACGACTGTATATGGAATGAGGGCCGGAGTCTGGGACACGAGATAGTGAGAAGGAGAAGATGGTGAGTGCATGGCTTATTTCTTTGAGGTGGGGAATCAGATGTGTGGATGATGGGAGCGAACAGTTGACATTTTGAAATTGATTTGCTTTTTATGAGCTGATACAGGGTACATGTATGTGGACACAGAGAACTCGTCCTGTCTTCCTAGCCTCTTCCTTGCGCATAGTCTGCCTATCTTTGCTTCTCTTTCCTTGCGCAACGTCATAAGCTTACCGGTGTCCCATCTCCCAGTGACGCGTCTTTCAGATAGTCACCACACCTGGCGTCCCGTATCGTCCACGAAATCCCTATGTTCATTACCCACCAATATACCAATCGTCTGCCAGGGCGTACAGGTTGTATCTGTGTACCTTGGCATCGTGTCGTATATCATTGATGAGACTTTCCGATTCCCTCCTTCCAATGCAAGCTGACACACCAAAACACAGGAGGCGCTTTGCCGAGAGTACTAATTGTATCTTGAAGAGGATTAATACCATTCTCGGCCCGCTGCATTTTAGCATGGCCTGAAGGCCACTATCCTTCGGCTGATGGAGCTTTGGAAATGATGCATACGGTATACGCTGTAGTGGTGCAGACTCAGTGACTGTTGAAGAGCCGATTCGTCAATCAAGCACATGACGCAAACAACTCGATGCTGTACACGCACGCGTTGTCATGGTCTTTCTGCTCGAGTTCCACTATGCCCACACCGACAGATGGGAACACGCTACGGTGGTTGTCCTCCCTATGTCCTAAACACGCTGTAGTCTTAATTCTATCGTGCATGCGTGCCAACTTATGACTGGTGTGATCTCGCATTATTGATGAGAGTGGGAAGGCTGCAGAACCAGCGTCTATCGTGCAGAACAACCACTAACAATGTGGAAATACACAAACACGCGGTTTGCCCTGAACCCAACAACTTATTGGAGGTTTATCTCAGATAGCAGAACGGGTACACTGAAGCCTGCTGAAAGATCTGTTCAACTATACGCCGCACCGACAAAATCTAGCCAAGTGTCTCGTGCTGTGTCGTGGAGCGGTGAACCTGACCACGACGTCTTGAGAAACCCGGCTTGAGTATTTCTTCGTCGCATTAATCTGCTAGAGCGAGAATCATCTGTACGGATAACAGCCGAACAGGCAACAAGAATGAGAATGAAACCAAGCGTACGATTGATACGCAAGACAGTACGCCCTGCGCCACCTGCACATATACGGACGCACCTGTGAAACTGGGTTGATTCGACCGCGATCGAAAGTATGTCGTGAATCAGTCTGAGCTCGAAATGAGCGAGAAGTGGTTCGAGAAAAGAAGAATTAATACCCTATGTATAAGTTGAAAGGATGCATCGTGATATGTGACATGGGATTAGTTCTGCTCCGATCAAAAGGAGACTACAAATCTGAGATCTTCCCTAACATCCTGAGGGGTTTGAGATATGTTTCCTAGATATGTCTGTAATATTGAGATTCGCTGGTGAAGTTTGGCGGCGGATGCCACAGCTCTAGAGGTCCTCGGAGCCCAACTGTGTTCATGTAGTTTTCAGATGTCAATTGGGGATCAGGACCTTCTTCCACTCCAGGATCATCGTGAACCAGCGTGAACATGTGCGGCCACCAGAATTCACAAATAGTAAAGAAAGTGAAGCGCAAGTTTGAGCCCCTACAATGATGGTCGGAGCCGATGAAGCACCTTCATGGTTAGGGTTGCGGCTGTGGGAATCTTTCGAGCGCTTTTGTACGATCAAGACACTCAGTACTTACACATCGGGGATTCTAATATTTAGGATAGGTCAAAATGTAGTAATTTTTGCTCTTAACTTAAAGTTTAAGCCACCCATTTGACCTATCATATATATTAGAATCCCCGATGTGTTACGCATCCTCGTTGACTCACAGATGTTTTCAGGTGAGCCATTCTTAACCTTGTCAAGACAGGCGACAGTGTCATTATGATCTATTAATTACCTATCATTGTAGAAGGTACATGATACATCCTGGTCTTCGAGTGAAACTGTAAGGCAACAATACATCAGTCACAGAGGGTGATATATTACCTACCACCCAAGATCAATATATTGAATTCTATGATACATCACCTACAGTGGGCCCGTTTCTGAGATTATGATATATCACTGGTACTAGGTCAACAACATCAGGAAATTCACACATTCCTTATTTTGCCCTTAAACAGACTTATTCACACTTAACCACCTTGTTGAAAGTGGATCTACTTGTCCGAAAT